>WNWK01000114.1:775000-798322 GCA_009830355.1 Cherax destructor | reverse complement strand
CGGGGCCATAAACAACCTTGCTTTGATACCTGTGATCACGGGGCCACCACAACCTTGCTTTGATACCTGTGATCACGGGGCCACCACAACCTTGCTTTGATACCTGTGATCACGGGGCCCACAACCTTGCTTTGATACCTGTGATCACGGGGCCACCACAACCTTGCTTTAGGAGTTTAAGACGTGAATGTAGATTGTCACGTGGTTTCCCTTAGTACTGAGCGTTATCAAGTCTTATTACTTCCTATTCTGGACACTCTTTAGTTTGTCGCGATACTTCCTTAAGTATGGTGACTAAAGCTGCGCTGAGGATATCACAGGGTATCCGGGAAGTACCCTAGAAGGGATACCCTGAGAGATACCTCCTTGTAAGTGATACTAGCAACTTCTAGAGAGTGAGCAAGACTTGCTCACATTATTCTAGGCACACTAACAACTTTTAAAGAGTAAGTAAGACTTTCTTGGATCTTAACTTAAATGATATACTACTTAAGATTGTTTATATTTTTGGAGTCTTATGTGAAAACACGATAAGCTTTAAGAAAAATTACAGATGACTTTAAACAACAGTGTGAGTCTCGGTCTTCATGCCTTGGTGGGAAGCAGCCGATGAGAGAGAGAGAGAGAGAGAGAGAGAGAGAGAGAGAGAGAGGGCTTGATCACTAGAAACCGCAAGACATGGAGTTGACTTATATCCCCCACTCATGATGTCACCTTCAAGTTACTCTCTCTCTCTCTCTCTCTCTCTCTCTCTCTCTCTCTCTCTCTCTCTCTCTTTCTCCCCTCTTAAACTTTATAATCATCAACTTCTCTTACAGTTTACCATTTAATAAAAATTTCTTATGTGTAGTATTTCTCTTCACACACACACACACACACACACACACACACAAACTTCCGGGCGAGGACCTTTAAAACAACCTCCAGAATCAATTAAGACGATTCCCTCTCACCTTGAAGTTTCTAATGCACGCTTCACCTCTCCCCCTCAACACTCACTCCAGCCAAGAAAATAACTCAATTACCACTGAATGTCAGCAAGGAGAAATCCCTTGCTTACAGGTGAAATATTTGCCACAATTCTACTACAGCAATTTAAGAAGAGTTGCGTAATATGACCGAACGAGTGATACGGATTTCGTAGGACGACAGGTTAGGTTAGGTAAGGTTAGTCAGGAAACAGGACAAATGTTTCCTGACGCGGGTCTTGGTCATATGATGATAGGTGATAGGATAGTTCAATACGCTGAAATAAGAATAAAGGTATAGAGTTAGAGAGGGGTTCAAAAAAAATTAGTGACCTATCCACTCACATTTGTAATGAGTAAGTGTTGATAAGAAAGTTTTGGTGGACATATCACACACAGCTGTGTTCCTCCACTCCTTTCCGTTCTCTTACATACAAGAACATAAATTGTGATAGTTTGAGGCTAGTACTTTATCCTCCTTTTTAATTTTTTATCAAATTTGGGGTAATTCCCGATCTGTTTAGTTCTTTATTAAGTCATATAAAGATCTAAATAGAGCGAATTGTTAAGTGTCTTGTCTTCACTACGGTTGGTAACACGTCACTAAAATCCCACACTGAGGTATATACTTGAGCGAAGAGTTAACAAACACATATTTGTGCAATTTATCATATCAATTTGGTATATATAATCCATATATACTATAGGATGAGGTTACTTAACATGCTATTAACCTATTCATGTACTCATATATATATATATATATATATATATATATATATATATATATATATATATATAATATATAAACTTCAACAAATATATAACGTAAGAGCCACATTTATAACTAATATAAGTGTGTACGTATCTAACTGGGTTGATGGGCATTCCTCTCTTGCTTTTAGAGCAATGACGTTTCTCCGCCCTTCCTGCTTTATAACGTAACTAATCTGAAGATGAAATACCTTTATCTTGGGTCTGAGTGACCCTGCGTTATTTGAAAGGCAAAAAGATGCTCACAGAAATGGCAGAAATGAGTGAACACACATCTAGGTTCAATTAGCTTTTCAACTGATAGTCGTGACTCTATCTTTCAGTATTGTAAACAAGATCAACAGTGTTGTGAGATCGAGCACTTTAATCAGTTTTGGGTCTGGGAAGGTCAGTGACCTCTTGTCTTATGGTTAAAGAAAGGAAGAAGAGAAGTCAGTAAGGACTGGGGACGGAGACAGACAGATAGTCTCCCGGCTGTCTGTTGTAAGATAGCAGTAGAAGAGGTTTAAGAGACCGGTAGTGGAGCTCTAAGTGGAACCTAGAAGACTGTAGATATTAAATTGCAAGCGGCATCATTCACCCAGAGTTTAAGTTCTTTCTGTCTCGATCTAACAGGGAGGTGAAGTGTTAAAACATTAATTGTTCTGGTAATTATGTAACCAACCGTTCCATAATTAATAATTGTGTATTACTTTCATTTACACTTTAGAATTATCCTCTAAGAAGTATTACTGTTATTGTAGCTTCTACTAAACTTATCTACCAAGAGGTGAAGATGTTACTTTACACCCCTTTGTAGAAAGTGGTAACCTAAGTGGTCTACCAAGTGAAGAGTGACTTACTGCTTCTCTCCTGGGGAAGTAAGTGGCTTATTAATTGCTAAGGCTAAGAATTTGCTTAAATAGCTACTTAAGTGGCATATTACTAATTACTGCTGCCAGGAAAAATTAGGAACGCCATCTTTTCCCCCTGGCATGCCACTTACACTCACCAACAGCACCAGTTGCAACACACCTCAAGTGATGCACCTTTGATGACGGTCGGGAAACGCAACATTACCTAAGATAACACCAAGGTTCTTGTCACCCACCATGCTGTTGCTGCTTGCTTGGCGTGACACCCACAGGTATGTGGCAAAACAAAAGACATAAGTGTGAAGAACAAGGTCTTAGTGTGTATACGTTTGCTCAGTGCTGAGCGAAACGGTGTCCCAATAAATGGTCCCTCTGCATATTGCATCTTTATACTCTCTTATTTTGGCATTACGCTTCTAGCTATATATAAAAAAATGATTATAATCATAACCATAATTTTTAAAGGGGTGGTGGGGTAAGCCAGCGGAAGGAGTCGGTCAGGTGACCAAAAAGTCCAGCTGCGGGTCATATTTCTAAGACCAGCATTAGGAAACATTTGTCCTGTTTCCTGACAAATCTTACCTAACCTAACCGCTTCTAGATCCAAAGCTTAATCGGGTTATAACTTGGTCAAGCTCTACAGAGACCGAAACGCAGTCTAAAACGAAACGTGTTTTGCATAAGTGTGACTTTCCCCCTCACGCATTTTACATGAAACAATTGAACGGTATTTAGAGGGTGAATAAGGAGAGCATCTGACAATACAAACTGAGGAATATATACCTGGTGAGATACATGAAGAGATACCTAGTGAGATACCTGGTGAGATACCTTGTGAGATACCTGGTGAGATACCTGGTGAGATACCTGGTGAGATACCTGGTGAGATACATGAAGAGATACCTAGTGAGATACATGAAGAGATAGCTGGTGAGATACCTGGTGAGATACCTGGTGAGATACATGGTGAGATACCTGGTGAGATACCTGGTGAGATACCTGAAGAGATATCTGGAGAGATACCTAGTGAAATACCTGAAGAGATACCTAGTGAGATACCTGAAGAGATACCTAGTGAGATACCTGAAGAGATACCTAGTGAGATATCTGGAGAGATACCTAGTGAGATACCTGAAGAGATACCTAGTGAGATACCTGAAGAGATACCTAGTGAGATACCTAGTGAGATACCTGGTGAGATACCTGAAAAGATACCTAGTGAGATACCTGGTGAGATACCTGAAGATATACCTAGTGAGATACGTGAAGAGACACCTAGTGAGCTACCTGGTGAGATACCTGAAGAACGGGGTTTTCCTGTAGGAGATTTTCGAGGTCACCGCCCCGCGCCCGGTCCCAGACCAGGTCTCCGAGTGAGACTGAAATATTACTAGAACATTTACTAGAGTACATAATCAACTTTACGGTGACAAATCAACCTACATAACGTTACGGTGACAAATCAACCTACATAACGTTACGGTAACAAATCAACCTACATAACGTTACGGTGACAAATCAACCTACATAACGTTACGGTGACAAATCAACCTACATAACGTTACGGTGACAAATCAACCTACATAACGTTACGGTGACAAATCAACCTACATAACGTTACGGTGACAAATCAACCTACATAACGTTACGGTGACAAATCAACCTACATAACGTTACGGTGACAAATCAACCTACATAACGTTACGGTGACAAATCAACCTACATAACGTTACGGTGATAAATCAACGTTGATTATGCACTTCAATAAACGTCCTAAGAACAGTTTCATGTCCTTGGCACCCACTAATTATATTTTTTCCTGCTCAGTCGTCTAAACATATAAGCAGACATGACTCCATTTTGGTGTTTAGTTTTCCAGGTTTATTTCTGTGTCTAGTTGTGCAGGTTTGTCTGTGTCTAGTTGTGCAGGTTTATTCCTGTGTCTAGTGCAGGTTTATTTCTGTGTCTAGTTGTGCAGGTTTATGTCTGTGTCTAGTTGTGCAGGTTTATTCCTGTGTCTAGTGCAGGTTTATTTCTGTGTCTAGTTGTGCAGGTTTATTCCTGTGTCTAGTTGTGCAGGTTTATTCCTGTGTCTAGTTGTGCAGGTTTATTTCTGTGTCTAGTTGTGCAGATTTATTTCTGTGTCTAGTTGTGCAGGTTTATTCCTGTGTCTAGTGCAGGTTTATTTCTGTGTCTAGTTGTGCAGGTTTATTCCTGTGTCTAGTTGTGCAGGTTTATTCCTGTGTCTAGTTGTGCAGGTTTATTCCTATGTCTAGTTGTGCAGGTTTATTCCTGTGTCTAGTTGTGCAGGTTTATTCCTGTATGTAGTTGTGCAGGTTTCTTGTGTGATTGAGAGAGTCGGGAGACCTTGGTGATGCATCAGTATTCCAGAATGACTCTTGAAAGCGCCAACTGTCATTAAAACTGCAGGAGGAAAGGTATCTTGTTATACTCAGTGAAGATAACCTGAATGCACAAGAAGCCACGTATCAACCCCACTGGAATAAAACACACACACACACACACACATATCTGGAAGAAGAGATACGATAAAGCTCATGGATCAGGGAAAAAGTGGACTTAGTAGCGAAGTGGTGGGGCCAGGAGCTGTAAATCGACCCTTGCAACCACAAATAGGTGAGCATACACACACACACTGCAACCACAAATAGGTGAGCGCGCGCACACACACACTGCAACCACAAATAGGTAAGTACATACCATACATACACACATTTCTGCAGTATGTGTGTGTACTCAATTATATGTGGTTTCAGGGGTTGAGTCTCGGCTCCTGGTCCTGCCTCTTCGCTAGCCGTTACTGGGTTCACTCTCTCCTGGCTTCGAATCCCTTATCGTACTTTGTCTTAAAGCTGTATATGGATCCTGTGTGTGTGTGTGTGTGTGTGTGTGTGTGTACTCACCTAGTTGTACTCACCTAGTTGTGGTTGCAGAGGTCGAGTCAAAGCTCCTGGCCCCGCCTCTTCACTGGCCGCTACTGGGTCACTCTCCCTGCGCCATAAGCTTTATCATACCTCTGCTTAAAGCTATGTATAGAGCCTGCATCCACTACATCGCTTCCTAAACTATTCCACTTCCCGACAACTCTGTGACTGAAGAAATACTTCCTAACATCTCTGTGATTCATCTGAGTCTTCAACTTCCATCTGTGTCCCCTTGTTGTTGTGTCCCATCTCTGGAACATTCTGTCTCTGTCCACTTTGTCAATTCCTCTCAGTATCTTATATGTTGTTATCATGTCTCCCCTATCTCTCCTGTCCTCCAGTGTCGTCAGGTCGATTTCCCTTAACCTCCCTCGTAGGACATACCCCTTAGCTCCGGGACTAGTCTTGTTGCAAACCTTTGCACTTTCTCGAGCTTCTTCACATGCTTGGCTAGGTGTGGGTTCCAAACTGGTGCTGCATACTCCAATATGGGCCTAACGTACACAGTGTACAGGGTCCTGAACGATTCTTTATTAAGATGTCGGAATGCTGTTCTTAGGTTTGCTAGGCGCCCATATGCTGCAGCAGTTATTTGGTTGATGTGCGCCTCAGGAGATGTGTCTGGTGTTATACTCACCCCAAGATCTTTTTCCTTGATTGAGGTTTGCAGTCTCTGGCCCCCTAGGCTGTACTCCGTCTGCGGTCTTCTTTGCCCTTCCCCAATCTTCATGACTTTGCACTTGGTGGGGTTGAACTCCAGGAGCCAGTTGCTGGACCAGGCTTGCAGGCTGTCCAGATCCCTTTGTAGTTCTGCCTGGTCCTCGTCCGATTGAATTCTTCTCATCAACTTCACATCATCTGCAAACAGGGACACTTCGGAGTCTATTCCTTCCGTCATGTCGTTCACAAATACCAGAAACAGCACTGGTCCCAGGACTGACCCCTGTGGAACCCCGCTCGTCACCGGCGCCCACTCTGACACCTCGCCACGTACCATGACTCGCTGCTGTCTCCCTGACAGGTATTCCCTGATCCAATGTAGTGCCTTCCCTGTTACCCCTGCCTGGTCCTCCAGCTTCTGCACTAATCTCTTGTGTGGAACTGTGTCAAACGCCTTCTTACAATCCAAGAATATGCAATCTACCCACCCCTCTCTCTCTTGCCTTATCGCTGTCACCCTGTCGTAGAACTCCAGTAGGTTTGTGACACAGGATTTCCGTCCCTGAAACCGTGTTGGCCGTCGTTGATAAGCTCATTCCTTTCTAGGTGCTCAACCACCCTTCTCCTGACTATCTTCTCCATGACCTTGCATACAATACATGTCAGTGACACTGGTCTGTAGTTTAGTGCTACGTTCCTGTCTCCTTTTTAAAAATTGGAACTACATTTGCTGTCTTCCAAACCTCAGGTAGTTGCCCTGTTTCGATAGATGTGTTGAAGATCGTTGTTAGGGTACACATAGCTCCTCTGCTCCCTCTCTCAGGACCCATGGAGAGATGTTATCTGGCCCCATCGCCTTTGAAGTATCTAGCTCGCTTAGTAGCCTCTTCACTTCCTCCTCATTTGTGTGTATTGTGTCCAGCACTTGATGGTGTACCCTACCTCTCCTCCTTTCTGGAGGCCCTTCTATCTCCTCTGTGAACACCTCTTTGAATCTCATGTTGAGCTCCTCACACACTTCCCGGTCATTTCTTGTGACCTCCTCCTACCTTCCTCAGCCTGATCACCTGGTCCTTGACTGTTGTTCTCCTCCTGATGTGGCTGTACAGCAGCTTTGGGTCAGATTTGGCTTTCGCTGCTATGTCATTCTCGTACTGTCTTTGGGCCTCCCTTCTGATCTGTGCATATTCATTTCTGGCTCTACGACTGCTCTCCTTATTCTCCGGGGTTCTTTGCCTTCTGTACCTCTTCCATTCCCTTGCACACTTGGTTTTGGCTTCCCTGCACCTTTGGGTGAACCATGGGCTCATCCTGTCTTTTTCGCTTCTCCTGTTACCCTTGGGTATAAACCTCTCCTCAGCTTCCTTGCAAATTGTTGTCATATATTCCATCATCTCGTCTACTGACTTCCTGCCATCTCTCTGTCCCACTGAACTCTGTGCAGGAAGTTCCTCATGCCCACATAGTCACCTTTCTTGTAGTTTGGCTTCATTTGTGCAGCCCTTCCTGCTTCCCCTCCACTTGTAACTCTACTATGTATTCGAAACTTAGAACCATATGATCACTGGCCCCAAGGGGCTTTCATGTGTGATGTCCTCAATATCTGCACTACTCAGGGTGAATACTAGGTCCAGTCTCGCTGGTTCGTCATTTCCTCTCTCTGGTAGTGTCCCTTACGTGTTGGTACATGAGATTTTCCAGTACCACCTCCAGCATCTTAGCCCTCCACGTTTCTTGGCCCCCATGTGGCTCCAAGTTCTCCCAATCAATTTCCTTATGGTTGAAGTCACCCATGATCAGTAGCTTCGCCCTGCTCGCGCGAGCCCTTCTGGCCACTTCTGCCAGAGTGTCAATCATCGCTCTGTTACTCTCATCATACTCTTGCCTTGGCCTCCTGCTGTTCTGTGGTGGGTTATACATCACTGCAATTACCACCTTGGGACCTCCAGACTGTAGCATCCCTACTATGTAATCCCCAGCTTCTCCTCCGTCTCCTCTCTCCATCTCGTCAAAATCCCATCGGTTTTTGATCAGCAGTGCCACTCCTCCACCCCCTCTGTTCCCTCTGTCTTTCCTCAGGATCTGGTATCCCATTGGAAAGATGGCATCTGTTATCATACCTGTGAGCTTGGTTTCTGTGAGAGCTATTATGTCCGGTGATGCCTCTTTGACTCTTTCGTGCCACTCCTCCCACTTATTTGTTATTCCATCAGCATTGGTGTACCATACCTTCAGTTTCCTCTCTACTACTGTGTTTTGGGGGTCTGTGAGGGTGGGGACCTGGTGGTGTACTGTGGGATTCTATAGTGGAGTGTTGGGTGGGGCTGAGATTGTTGGTTGTAGTTTGTGTTGGGATAGTGTGCTTGGTTGTTGGGTGTTTGGGATGGTTCTGTGTGTGCTTGTTCTTGTTGCTCCGCCCTGCTCTGGTTGTCCTCTACTGATTCTGTCCTTGTCCCTCCTCCTCGCTCCTTTCGCCTTTGTGTCCTCTCCCTCAGCTGCTGTCGTTCTGTTTTTGTTCTGTCCCGGTCTAGGAACACCCTCCTGTATTCTTCCGTTTCCTTCAATCGTGGTTTCTCTTGGAGGATTCTGTCTCTCTCTGTTTCTGTCCTGAGAATCAGCTTGAGCGGTCGTTTTCTCCCCTTCGAGTACCCCCCTATTCTCTGAAAATTTACAATCTCGGACATGTCTTCTTCACCTATTTCTTTGAGTATGCTCTCAATCTCCTTTCTTTCTGCCTGCCGTCTTTCAGTGTGTGTTCTTCCCTCACTCTCCTTCAGCCCATGAATAAACACTGCCTTTGCCCTCTCCTCCTCCCATTGCCTTTCCCTCTGCAGCTCAGGCTCCTGTTTCTCCCTTCTTTTTTCCTGTTGCTCTTGGTGGCATGATCGTTCCTCTGCATTTGCCCTATTCCCCTCTCCACCTGCTCTCAGCTGCTCACCCTCTTCGCTCCTTGGCCCTGCTTGGTAGGCAGATACGGCCATAGCGTAAGTTACATCTTCCTTCCCGATGGGCCCCCTTGATGCTGTGTCTTTACTGGTCAATACCCCTGTAACCTGCTTCAGCCTGTTTACCTCATCTTCTAGGCCCCTTATCCTGGCTACTGCATCTTCAGCTTGTGCCTCCCAGTTGTGTGTGTGTGTGTGTGTGTGTGTGTGTGTGTGTGTGTGTGTGTGTATGTAAATCAAGCTTTGACTCTTACTTTGTATAAAGATTTATTAAGTCTTGATTAACACTTGGTAAAGCTCTACACAAGAGCGAAACGTTGTCACCACGAGTGATTGTTTTGTATATACATGTATTTCTCCCTGTAGCAAGTGTTCTTGACAGATGTGTGCGGAAAGCAACGTCTGATGCAGAATGATCAGCACCAGCTGCAGCCAGGTATCTGAAGTACCATCGCACATGATCTCAAGTTACATATACAGCATCTGGCTGGTGTGTGGAAAGCCACATTGGTACCACATTTGACGCTTCTGGCACAATGTACACACTGACTTTCACCAACCTCGACAACTACCACTCATCTGAAGCTAAGACAACAAGGCGGAATTGTATGAAATAAGTCACTGAGCGCCTCTGGGGAGTGTGAGGTAATCAAGACTGACCAGATCAAGAGTCTTACATTAACGCATCACACTGAGGAGAAATTCAACAATAACTAAGAGCATCAGTAATGTAAATACAAATGGTTTACTTCAACTTTGTATTGTGCGTTTGGATTCAAGTGTCGTACTAGAGGCAATAGTGACGAAAAACACCTTGTCTAATATTTATAATATGATATTTATGTTGTCATGAGTAGAGTTTTATTACGTCAGTGACATGATAAGTCTCTACACAGAACGAAACGTTGTCCCAATGGAAACGTGCTTTGGAATGTGTATTTTTTCTTCAAAGAGTTCACTAGCATTATTTACCAATGATTTGTCGTCTTACTCAAGAACTGACTTAAATTCTCTAGCATTTGGAGAAAGAAAAGAAGGAATTTGTCACAATTTCAATTGATCACGAGCCCTTCACCAGCAAATGTCACCCCTTCCTTTAGAAGGGAATAATGAAGGTTACATTTCTCCTGCGTGTGGGGCTACGTCATCTTGAGAGACCGTAATATTAAGGTAATAGCAACTCCAGTTCTGTTGGAAGGCAACCTCTGAAGCTGCCGTAGCTACTGAACCCGTTGTAGAATGTTTGAAGATATCCTCATCGCCTTCCTGAAGTCTCCCATCTCAGACTGATACTTTTCATTACTTCATGATTGTAACTTATCTTGTGTGATGGTATATGATAGGAAAACATAACTATTATTCCCCAGTGTAACTATGTATAGAGTAGGGTAGCAGGACACTGGGTGTTCCCACTATGTAACTATCACATGCAGTAGGGTAACAGGACACTGGGTGTTCCCACTATGTAACTATCACATGCAGTAGGGTAACAGGACACTGGGTGTTCCCACTATGTAACTATCACATGCAGTAGGGTAACAGGACACTGGGTGTTCCCACTATGTAACTATCACATGCAGTAAAGCAGCAGTACACTACAGATGAATCTAACTCTGCTAAATATAAAAACAAGAGTAGTAAGAGTGTTTGTTGACTTACCCCAGACTGGTGATGGTTGTTGGTAGCGGTGCGGGAGCGTCGTGGGGTGATGCCTACATTCTCGCCTCGCAAGATGGACTCCACCACTGTGAACCAGAGAAAGTGTTAAATACTCCAGGCCACTATACAAGTTGTATATCAAATATGGTATATCAGTAGTTTTATACACCGAAAAGTATGGTATATCAATGGTTTAATACACCGACAAATACGTTAATAAGGCACAAGTGTGGTTTTCAACATTGTATTGGCCGTTGTGAGTCCAGGCTTCCCTAGTGAGCACCGGACCAGCCAGGCCGCTGTGACTCCAGGCTTCCCTAGTGAGCACCGGACCAGCCAGGCCGCTGTGAGTCCAGGCTTCCCTAGTGAGCACCGGACCAGCCAGGCCGTTGTGACTCCAGGCTTCCCTAGTGAGCACCGGACCAGCCAGGCCGCTGTGAGACCAGGCTTCCCTAGTGAGCACCGGGCCAGCCAGGCCGCTGTGAGTCCAGGCTTCCCTAGTGAGCACCGGACCAACCAGGCCGCTGTGAGTCCAGGCTTCCCTAGTGAGCACCGGACCAACCAGGCCGCTGTGAGTCCAGGCTTCCCTAGTGAGCACCGGACCAACCAGGCCGCTGTGAGTCCAGGCTTCCCTAGTGAGCACCGGACCAACCAGGCCGCTGTGAGTCCAGGCTTCCCTAGTGAGCACCGGACCAACCAGGCCGCTGTGAGTCCAGGCTTCCCTAGTGAGCACCGGACCAACCAGGGCGTTGTTAACCGAGTACATACATGGGCTTACATAGTCATTGCAAACCGGTTGATCCGGGTTATTCTGGAAAAAGAAACGTGTCCAGTATCGTCTTGAAGATTGTTACTTTCATTCAAGCAGAGTCACTGAAGCGAGTACTTTTAGTTGCTTTAAAAATAGGTTAGAAAATACTGTCAGTGTTTTTATAGGTCTCTGTTATGAAAAATGAGAATCAGTGTAGGTGTCAGGACCGTGCCTTGCGGTACTCGACTTCTGACTTTGCTAAAACTGGATTTTGCTGTTTTGAACAGACGCGTTGTTCTCCCCCCCCCCCTTCACCCACTCACACATAAGGGGGACTACCAACAGACAACCCCCCCCCCCTTGCTGTCTTATTAGATGGACTGATTACATCGACTCCAAGTTGAGGGACTGATTACCTCTATTTCATTCTGATCTTCACTATTCTTTGTATCGGACTGATGAACCCACTGTGTGGGGAAACGTTCCTCAGGTCAGTTCCTGATCAGCCGTTCTGTGATTAGTAAGTTAGACTTAGTGAGGCCAACAGTAACAGTCTGGTTGATCAGGCCTTGATCCACCGGAAGGCTTGGAAAGGGACCGGGCCGTGGGAAGGCGTTCACCCTGGAAGACATCCTTCAGATATGGCATCACGACTGCCAGTCACCAGTCTTCCGTTCTCCAGTCAGAGAGGCGGCAAAAATCAACCTTAGTTACAAACACCATAAAAAAATATCAAGAAGAATACAAATCTAAAAAGTCAGAAAATAACTCACACTTAGAGAGGAACCTTCAGAAAAGGTTTCAGTCCCTGCTGGACCATCATAAAACCACAAATGTAGACCCTGCTCACCTACAATAGCTACTGTAGTGTTGGTTGACTCTTGTGGGTGCTATCCAGGGCAGGGTGCTAGCATACCATGGATACGACTCTGACTTTAAAATGAGCTGGGAAGTGCATAAGGTGTACAATGAGAACATGTTCCATTCATAAAATAATAATAATAATATTAATTCATGGGGAAGCTCTGAACCCATAGGGGTCATACAGCGCCTGGGAAATGACAAACAATTAGGTTTAAACCAAGAAATGCGAGTGTAGCTCCAACTCCTAGAATCACGAGGTTTTCCCCAGTATCAAGGCACCCCCCCCTTTCCCCTCGAAGAGAGCACCAGCATCATTTACCGCAGGAGTCCTGTGGTGGTTGTTCTTCCCTGCGCCAGGAGTCAAGAGTCGCAAGAGGGCTGGTGACACCCACGTCTGCTCAACGCTCACTTCTGCAGGTACTCACGACCATCACCCACGGGTCAACTTTCAATTTAACTTTGTCCATTACGAGGAAATATGGTCTGGTGTAATAGTGCAAGACCTGGAGGCTCCCACACACAAGACTTGGCCCCCCACTGATGCCCAGTGATAGTGGCCCTGCTCGGCCGGTGCTGGTGATGGTGGTGATTTTGTGCAATGGTAGCCATAACAACTGTCTGGCGGTGGCAACGGCAGTGGCGGAAGAGGCGTCAGAAGCAGTAGAAACGGCAGTAACGGCAGCAGTGATTGTGGTAGTCAGTAATTGTACTAGTAGTAGCAGTACAGTGATGGTGGTAGTGTTGTGTTCCTGACTCCAGTTGTTTTTACAATCATCTTAAAAGTTATTCACCATGGAAAAAAAGTGGTACAAGTTCGTAGAAAAAATATAGAAGGCACAGACAACAAATGTAATCCCAGTATTTAAGATAGGGGACAAACAGATAGCAGTAAAGTACAGGCCAGTGCCACTGACATGAATACCATGTAAGGTAATGGAGAAGATAATGAGAAGAGTGGTGGAGGACCTGGAGAGGAGAGGTTAATACACAACATGAACGGCTTTAGAGATGTTAAATTCTGTCTCACAAACCTGTTTGTGTTCTGTGACATGGTAACGTAAGTGAGAGAGAGAGAGAGAGAGAGAGAGAGAGAGAGAGAGAGAGAGAGAGAGAGAGAGAGAGAGAGAGAGAGAGAGAGAGAGAGAGAGAGAGAGACAGAGAGACAGAGAGACAGAGACATAATGGGTGAACTGCAGAGTAGTCCTTCGACACAGTACCAAACAAGTGACTGGGACAAAATCTGGAGGAGAAAGCAGGAATACCAGGGAAAAACACTATAATGAAATAACTGAGCTCAAGTAGTCGAAGTTTGTCTTATAGATGCAACACGTGATTTGCATGTAGCAGATGCACAATGTAACAAAAACTGATATGGAAAGTCCTAAATACGAATGCACTATCAATGATCCTGCTGTATTTAATGAAATAAATAACATGCACAACAGTGAGTACCAAACGTAGACAACAGTAGACTTGTAAGAGAGGTACGAAAGTAATGGTGGTAGTATGGCATGTGAATATATGTTAGGGGAAATTGGTCGAGTACTTTGGTAATCAAATTTCAGTGCCACGTGTAGATGGTTATGCAAGTCTGTTGTGTTTTCATGATGACGTGTCTAAAACAAGGTTGTAGAAACTAATGATTCTGATGATGTGCATTTATCATACATGGTACGTAAATGTGAAGGCCCCTTATTGCGAAAGCCAATTGACTACGACCTTGAACAATTCACCCACAACAAGACTGTGTCAAACACGAGTAACACATTCCTCACATTAGTATTTGCGTTGTTGTCTGAGGGGAAAAATAACACGGAAATTTCTGGACTTGACTTAGCGCATCCAACAATATATTACACGCACAATAAACTAGACCAGTTTACTGACTACAACTAAGTTACATCATAGATTCAGTTCAAAGTAGCTAGTCTCTTTAATGCGGGATTATGGAACATCTGCTGCTAGACAAACTGCTGACCACCGTGAGGGACTTCATGAATCTCAGGAATTAACACTGGATGGTGGCGTTGTATTGTCTTGTTTTGATAATTATGACGTCAATATTTTCACAGCAAATAGACAGAGATTCTAGACTCATGTCATGGCACCTGAGTTTACCCAACACCAGGGGTAGTACAAGAGTGGCAATCCACAACATACAGCTGATAACGCCTTAATATAATAATGTCGAGGTCCTTGCAACCAAGTGCCAGTGGTACTGAAGCATTACAATGGAAAGTAGACCCCCTTTTCTGGTTGTGGCTCAAGTATGGTAGCCATATAGCCATGTCTGACAAAATATGGAGTCTGTTCCTTCATAATGAAGCAGATATTACCATTATGAACGAGAGAGAGAGAGAGAGAGAGAGAGAGAGAGAGAGAGAGAGGAGAGAGAGAGAGAGATATTGGGGGAGACAGCTGTGAGACCTTCAGTTAAGAGTCTGTAGCTTACACACACACACACACATGTACACCCTGAATGAGAGTGAAATAATCGTTGTTGCTAATTAAGTGAAGGACAATTAGAAACAGGAACATGTTTGGATTAAGGCAGATGCTTTAATAGTTTGTACCACACTATGTGGCCTCTCCTGCAGCTGTTACAACACGTGCCTCTGTACCAGATGAACCAGTGTGTGCGCGCGCGCGCTCACCTTTTTGTGGTTGCAGGGATCGAGTCACAGCTCCTGACCCCGCCTCTTAACTGGTCGCTACTGGGTCCACTCTGCTCCAAGAGCTTTATCGTACCTCTTCTTAAAGCTATGTATGGATCCTTCCCTCGGTATGTGTGTGTGTGCACGCGTGCCTGAGTGTGCCGTTGCAGACACACACCACCAAGGCGTCATCCTTCACAGTTACCAAGGCGACAAGGGCCAATGCTCTCTGAATCCTCTTTCCGTGCAATTCCCTTCAATTCTCTGTGCCGAGTTTAATATTCCGCAATTTACAGTTTGTCGCCCTTCTCACGTGCTCTACAAACTAGTACATATTTCTGTGCTCTCATGTACAACATAGTTTGGTAAAAAGAAAAAAAATATTCACTGTGTAAGACCTTCATCTTATATAACACAATCTTGTTTGTTATGTCGGTCAAGTCTTAACTGACAATCCCTGAAACACTGCGATCTGTTGTTGTTCCTCACAGTCTCTGGTTACCACTTCAAGTGTGACTGTTATAGTGCATGGAATGTTACAAGTGTGACTGTTATAGTGCATGGAATGTTACAAGTGTGACTGTTATAGTGCATGGAATGTTACAAGTGTGACTGTTATAGTGCATGGAATGTTTACAAGTGTGACTGTTATAGTGCATGGAATATCACAAGTGGTCCTGGAATGTCACAAGTAGTCCTGGAATGTCACAAGTGGTCCTGGAATGTCACAAGTGGGCCTGGAATGTCACAAGTAGGTCTGGATAACGTCTGAAACGACAGAAATGGACCTTGGATAGCTCCTGAAATGACAAACATTTGCCTGGATAGTTAGTGGAATGTTGAAAGTGTGCCTGGATAGTGCGTGAAATGTCTAAAATGCGCCAGGATATTGTGTGGAATATTATTAGATGACAGAATGCCACAGGTGAGCCTGGAATGTCATGCTTGCAACATCTAAGGAAAACGGTGAGTAACGGTCGTGATCTGTTTGGTTAGAGCAACACCTCGACCCCAAGATGCTCTCAGTCAGACGTTGAAGATGAATGTACACTAACGAGAGGTTAAAACACCCTCCACACACACCCACTCAATGGCACGATAGGAGGCACCATTCATCCTTTGAGGGGAAAATATAACCATACGAAGACAGTCTGGTCAGTGCCACGCATTCTGTGAGTGAACATCCCACGTGGTATAATGACAGTACTGGAGAGCGCCACTCATCATGTGAGCACTGGAGAGTGCCACGCATCCTGAGTGAGTAATGGAGAGTGCCACGCATCCTGAGTGAGTAATGGAGAGTGCCACGCATCCTGTGAGTGAACATCCCACGTGGTATGACAGTACTGGAGTGTGCCACTCATCCTGTGAGTACTGGAAAGTGCCACTCATCCTATGAGTACTGGAGAGTGCCACGCATCCTGTGAGTGAGTACTGAAGAGTGCCACGCATCCTGTGAGTACTGGAGAGTGCCACTCATCCTGTGAGTGAATATACCGTTATAAACAGCACATTTCAGCTAGCATAGTTGAAGCAATATTTCTGATATCAATTTCATGCTTGGCTGCAGCAACACACACACACACACACACACACACACACACACACACACACACACATACATACATCCAGCATATTTTTTTTTTTGCAAAATCCTACAAACCATCCATACAGTACTATACAAGAATACAAGTTACAATAACTTTATTGAAACGATTCTCAACTAAGTTGGAAATGGATATTAGACAACGCTTCGGACCGTTAAGGACGGATCAAAACGCTGTGCCATTTTAATTTCTAGTGAGTTAACAGTGAATGTGTTATTCCTAAATATTAGTGGCAGTAATTTTATACATCTGAACTCAGTGACATTTTGAAATACAGTGCCAGAGTATATTTATCTTCTCTTTATATGTTACAATCTCTCTCTCTCTCTCTCTCTTGTATTTCTATCTTTTGAGTGAAGGGAAAGGCGTCACATGTGGCACCACCACATGGGAGGTCAACAAGTTATTCTCTTACACCGTGAACAGACTGGGTCAACATCTTCCTTCATGGTCGCCTTGAGAGCTCAAGGTGACCTACTACTGTCACTACTTGTTTTACCAACCTGTATCTTGACAGTGGCACCACTGTGTCCCTGAGTCTTGACAGTAACACGACTGTCCCCTGTATCTTGGAATCTTGACAGTAACACGACTGTCCTCTATATCTTGACAGTGGCATTATTATTTCATGTGTCCTGACAGTGAAACGACTGTTTCCTGTGTTTTGACAGTGACACGACTGTCCCCTTTGTCTTGACACTGACACGACTGTTCCCTGTATATTGACACTGACACGACTGTTCCCTGTGTCTTGACACTGACACAACTATCCTCCCATCACTTGCACGTTAAATGTCACAATCACCTGTTTTTAAAATACTTCACCGACTTTAGCCTCGTAACTTATTTATATGAGCTTACAAGTTCAGCATCCACCGCAGGAAGTGTCAAGGCTTTTATACGAAGTCTGAGGATAATCACAGGAGGTGAGCAAACTGTCACAATATACCTGTGTCAGCAATGATGATACCCTAAAGTAGCAACAGCCTGCTTGGTCAGAGACCAGGCCGCCATTACGGCTTCGAGGATCGAACGTCTCCCCTTCCACACACACACACACACACACACACACACTTTACAGCAGAGCTCCAGCACACAACAACGAGGTGAAGACAAATGTTTGAGTACACACAGAGAGACACCTGTGCCTCACCATCCCCTGACAGGTGGCAAGGTGATGACAAAACCCTTGGCACCTCCCAGTGTTGTATCATGCCAGCCAGAAACACACTGTGCCACCAGTGTTATACTGAAGGGTGAGAGGATGAGGGAGTACAACCATAACCATGTGAGTACAACTACGAGTACAAGCATAACTACGTGAGTACAATATCTTACAGTGGTGGAAGGCCCTCAGATATTGAAGCCCCTTCACGTTATAATCGTCCACCACAAATAATATAAAGATATCTTGAGTACCAGCATCATCTTGAGTACCAGCATCATCTTGAGTACAACCATCATCACCACATAACTACCCACCATGCCCAACTACCCCGGATATAGCCCCACTTCAAAGCAATAGCAAAGAATTATGAACCGATAGCACTAACGTCCCACGCCATAAAATTTTTTGAAAGAGTTCTAAGAAGCATGATCACTAACCACTTGGATTCCCAACAATGCACAACCCAGGGCAGCATGGGTTTAGAGCACGTCGCTCCTGCCTCTCACAACTACTATGATATAGTCTTGGATACAATGGAGGGCAAAAAGAAAGCAGTAGTATACGAAGACAACTGTGATCCTGGTCTAATAACACACAAAATGCGTGATAAAGGGGAAAATAGGTAGATGGATCTTCAACGTTCTAATAAAACACAATGAGTGATAGGAGACAGGGTTAAGTCGGGGGCGGCCACAGTGAAAAAGCTGTTCCATAAAGCACATTACTCGATCCTATTATTTTTCTCATTCTCATATCTGACATAGACAGAGATGTAAACCATAGCACCGTGTCTTCCTTTGCTGACGATACTAGACTCTGCATGAAGTGTCATCCGTTGAGGACACTGCAAATCTCCAAGCGTATATAAACCAAGTCTTCTAATGGGCCACAGAAAATAATATGAAGTTCAAGGAGGACAAATTTTAGTTAGTCCGCCATGGAAAACTTGAGGAAATAAAAGTTAGATCGGAGTATAAACAAAATCTAACCATACAATAGAGAGGAAAACTAATGTGAAGGACTTAGAATTGATAATGTCACACGATCTCACCTTCAAGGATAACAACACAAGTGTGAGGAAAATGATAGGATGGATAATGAGAACCTTCAAAACAGGGGATGCCGTGCCAAAGATGATCCTCTTTAAGTCACTTGTTTTCTCTAAGCTGGAACACTAATGACCCCTTTCAAAGAAGGTGAAACTGCAGTTCTGGAGAATATACAAAGAACCTTCAATGCACGTATAAGTACAGTCAAACACCTCAATTACTGGGACCGTTTCAAGTCCCTTGATCTATACTCCTCAGAACGAAGTCGAGAAAGATACATTATAATTCAAACCTGGAAAAATCCTAAAAGGGATTAGTCTGAAATCTGTATACCGAAATTTCTCTCAAAAGCAAAAGACTTGGTAGTCGGTGCAACAAACAAGCAATGAAAAGCATGAAGATCAAAACAAGTAAAAGCCAATAAACTTTCAAACTAATTTAACAATTATCTGCAGAAATGGTCAAACGAATGACCTCTCATGTGTGTGTTGCTGAAGTTAGTGTTGCCAGACATGCAGTGCGTGTGTTGCTGAAGTTAGTGTTGCCAGACATGTAGTGTGTGTGTGTTGCTGAAGTTAGTGTTGCCAAGAGAGACAGGATCGGCCTCACAGCCAGGGAGGGAGGGAGTTAGGGAGGGAGGGAGGAAAGAAGAAATTAAGGAGGGAGGGGAGGGAGGAAGCAGTGACGTCAGCACACTCCCTGGGGAGAAGCGCTGCTATTCAGGGAAGGAAGTCGACGCTGAATAGATAATTGCTGTCAAACTGTCAGGTGAAGCTAACATTTAAAAAGATCTATTTAACGTCAGACCTTTAAAAAGCCTTTACAAAACTAAACTTTAAGTCACTTAACTTTCCTGATGATCATCCCAAGTCAATCACAAAACTCCCCAAAGTTTATTATCAACCAGCTGAGAGTTATGTAAAAAAAAAAAAAATACGAAAATCTGAGGGAAATACAGGATACTTGAAACAAGAAAAAAGCAGCAGCAGCAGAAGAAAAAGAAGAAGATGAAGAAGATCTCTATTATTCTTGAAAGTCTCGTCTCTGTGATAGCTATGATGTCTAGGTTCTCACTTTTACCCTTTCGATCTTTTCCAGCTCTTCCTTTCTGTTAGCAAACTTAATCTAGATTGAAGACAGTGTACACTCTAAGTCTTGCTTATCACCAGTCTGGCGTTCTACCTTCCAGATGTACAACGTACTGGCAGATGTACACCAGTACTGGCAGTGTACACACCAGTACTGGCAGTATAGTACACACCAGTACTGGCAGTGACACCACTGGCAGGTGTACACACCAGTACTGGCAGTGTCCACCAGTACTGGAGTGTACACACCAGTACTGGCAGATGTACACCCAGTACTGGCAGATGTACACACCAGTACTGGCAGATGTACACACCAGTACTGGCAGGTGTACACACCAGTACTGGCAGGTGTACACACCAGTACTGGCAGGTGTACACACCAGTACTGGCAGGTGTACACACCAGTACTGGCAGATGTACACACCAGTACTGGCAGGTGTACACACCAGTACTGGCAGGTGTACACCAGTACTGGCAGGTGTACACACCAGTACTGGCAGGTGTACACACCAGTACTGGCAGGTGTACACACCAGTACTGGCAGGTGTACACACCAGTACTGGCAGGTACCATCCGTACTGGCAGGTGTACACCAGTACTGGCAGTGTACACACAGTACTGGCAGGTGTACACACCAGTACTGGCAGGTGTACACACCAGTACTGGCAGGTGTACACACCAGTACTGGCAGGTGTACACACCAGTACTGGCAGGTGTACACACCAGTACTGGCAGGTGTACACACCAGTACTGGCAGGTGTACACACCAGTACTGGCAGTGTACACACCAGTACTGGCAGGTGTACCACCAGTACGGCAGGTGTAACACCAGTACGGCAGGTGTACACACCAGTACTGGCAGGTGTACACACCAGTACTGGCAGTGTACACACCAGTACTGGCAGGTGTACACACCAGTACTGCAGGTGTACCACCAGTACTGGGCAGGTGTACCCCAGTACTGGCAGGTGTACACACCAGTACTGGCAGTGTACACCAGTACTGAAGTGTCACACCAGTGCTGGCAGGTGTACACACCAGTACTGGCAAGTGTACACACCAGTGCTGGCAGGTGTACACACCAGTGCTGGCAGGTGTACACACCAGTGCTGGCAGGTGTACACACCAGTGCTGGCAGGTGTACACACCAGTACTGGCAGGTGTACACACCAGTACTGGCAGATGTACGCACCAATACTGATAGGTGCGTGTACACACAAGTACATTTCATTACCAATGTAACTCCATCATCTTTAAACACCTAAATATAAACACCCAATATTTAAAACGCAGCTCCTGTAAGTATTTATTTTGATTACACATACACACACAGGCCAGGAGCTATGTATCGACCCCTGCAACCATAAAAATGAGTACACACACACATACACAGGCCAGGAGCTATGTATCGACCCCTGCAACCACAAATAGGTGAGTACACACACACACAACTTTTAATACATCATGGCAATAAAAACAATGTATCCCCAGTATAGGTATTCAAAGTAATGTATTGAAAACAACATATTCAAAGTAATGTATTTAAAGCAGTGTATTCAAAGTAATGCATTCAAAGCAATGTAATTTCCTTCTTTGTCGGCAAGCTTTGGAGTTATTTTACGTAATTAAAAGTTGTTATTTTTGAGTAATTAAAAAAGGCTGGGAGAGCTGCGTGAATGGTAATAAAATATTCATTATTTGATTCATAACTCACCGGAAAAAATGTAATTTCTGGCTCTCAGGGGAAAATATAATTCCTATCTCCCAGCGGGAATATAATTCCTATCTCCCTGGGAATATAATTCCTATCACCCAGGGGGATATAATTCCTATTACCCAGGGGGATATAATTCCTATTACCCAGGGGGATATAATTCCTATCACCCAGGGGGAATATAATTCCTATCACCCAGGGGGAATATAATTCCTATTACCCAGGGGGATATAATTCCTATTACCCAGGGGGATATAATTCCTATCACCCAGGGGGATATAATTCCTATCACCCAGGGGGAATATAATTCCTATTACCCAGGGGGATATAATTCCTATTACCCAGGGGGATATAATTCCTATCACCCAGGGGGAATATAATTCCTATCACCCAGGGGGATATAATTCCTATCACCCAGGGGGATATAATTCCTATCACCCAGGGGGATATAATTCCTATTACCCAGGGGGATATAATTCCTATCACCCAGGGGGATATAATTCCTATCACCCAGGGGGATATAATTCCTATTACCCAGGGGGATATAATTCCTATCACCCAGGGGGATATAATTCCTATCACCCAGGGGAATATAATTCCTATCACCCAGGGGAATATAATTCCTATCACCCAGGGGAATATAATTCCTATCACCCAGGGGGATATAATTCCTATTACCCAGGGGGATATAATTCCTATCACCCAGGGGAATATAATTCCTATCACCCAGGGGATATAATTCCTATCACCCAGGGGATATAATTCTTATTACCCAGGGGGATATAATTCCTATCACCCAGGGGATATAATTCCTATCACCCTGGGGATATAATTCTATCACCCAGGGAATATAATTCCTATCACCCAGGGGGATATAATTCCTATCACCCAGGGGAATATAATTCCTATCACCCAGAGGAATATAATTCCTATCACCCAGGGGAATATAATTCCTATCACCCAGGGGGAATATAATTCCTATCACCCAGGGGGATATAATTCCTATCACCCAGGGGGAATATAATTCCTATCTCCCAGAGGAATATAATTCCCCTCTACCTGGCTCCCAAGGGTCAGTCTCAGACCAGGCTGACAGCTTGATCAATCAGACTTTTGGTAGCAGCAGGAAGCAGGCCAAGCTAAACACCACTCACGTGAAAAACATTGTTTTACATGTTTTTTCCTGTTTATTTTTCTACCTTCCTTTATACACTGTACTTTGATGCTGGTGAAAGGCTCTTGATCCAAGCAACTGGGGATAAGGGCTTCTTTGACTACTGTTCAGTTCTCAAACCTGGTGGTGTCCCGTAGCTGGTTTGCTAGTGCACTCAGCTCACACACAGAGGTCCGGGGGTCGATCCCCGGTACGTGAACATGTTGTCCATGTTCACCCATCAGTAAAATGGGTACCTGGGTGTTAGTCGACTGGTGTGGGTCGCATCCTGGGGACAAAACTGACCTAATTTGCGGGAAATGCTCTGCATAACAAGCGGCTCTCTATATAGCAGTATGTCACTGATGTCAGCTAGGCCTGTATACCTTGTACATGTACTTGTATAAATAAAGATATTATTATTATTATTATTATTATTATTATTATTATTATTATTATAACCCTCCCT
>WNWK01000114.1:625000-770000 GCA_009830355.1 Cherax destructor | reverse complement strand
GTACAAGTAAGATAGCCAGTGTCTGGTACATGTAAGATAGCCAGTGTCTGGTACAAGTAAGATAGCCACTGTTCTGGTACATGTAAGATAGCCAGTGTCTGGTACAAGTAAGATAGCCAGTGTCTGGTACAAGTAAGATAGCCAGTGTTGGTACAAGTAAGATACCACTGTCTTACAGTTAGATAGCCAGTGTCTGGTACAGTAAGAAGCCAGTGTCTGGTACATTAAGATCAGCTACGAAGTAGCCGACCTGACGTAAATACCATTCTCCACTCCTCCACCGACAAGGTACCACCTGGACAACTAGCTACCACTCCACAAAGATACCAGTGTACTTACAACGTAATGCCACTCGGACAGTAGCATACACCAACCAGGTCAACTAAAGCATGCTGACACCCACCACAACTACATACCACTACCACCACCACAACTACATCACACCACACTACCACACACACTACACTACCACCACCACACTACCTACCACCACCACACCTACCACTACCACCACCACAACTACACCACTACCACACTACACTACCACTACCACCACCACAACTACCACTACTCCACCACCACAACTACCACTACCCACCACACTACCACTACCACAACACAACTACCACTATCACACCACAACACCACTACCACCACCCACAACTACCACCTACCCACCACAACTACATACACTACCACCACCACAACTACCACTACACCACAACTACCACTACACCACCACAACTACCACCACCACACACTACCACTACCACCACCACAACTACCACTCACCACCACCACTACCCACCACCACAACTACCACTACCACCACCACACTACCACCACACACCACACACCACACTACCACCACCACTACTACCACCACAACTACCACCACCACCACCACCTACCACCACAATACCACCACCACCAACTACCACCACCACAACTACCACCACCACAACTACCACTACTACCACCACCACAACTACCACCACCACAACTACATACCACTACCACCACCACAACTACCACTACCACCACAACTACCACTACTACCACCACCACAACTACCACTACTCACCACCACAACTACCACCACCACAGCTACCACCACCACCACAACTACCACTACCACCACAACTACCACTACTACCACCACCACAGCTACCACTACCACAACTACCACCACCACCACCACCTACTACTACCACCACTACTACCACCACCACAACTACCACTAACTACCACCACCACAGCTACCACTACCACCACCTACCACTACCACCCACTACACTACTACCACCACCACAACTACCACCACACACTACACTACCACTACTACCACCACCACAGCTACCACCACCACACTACCACCACCACCACCACAGCTACCACTACCACCACAACTACCACTACCACAACTACACTACCACCACACACTACCACTACTACCACCACCACAACTACCACTACCACCACAACTACCACTACTACCACCACCACAACTACCACTACCACAACTACCACAACCACAACTACCACCACAACTACCACTACTACCACCACCACAACTACCACTACCACAACTACCACACCACTACAACTACCACCACCACAGCTACCACTACTACCACCACCACAACTACCACTACCACAACTACCACTACCACTACCACTAATACAACAATTACCACCACCACTACCTTCACCATCACCACCACTACTATCACTACCACCACCACCACCATTATCACCACTACCATCACCACCACCACTAATACAACAATTACCACCACCATCACCAGCACTACCACCACAACCACCACTACCTTCACCACCACTACTATTTCTACCACCACCATCCTCGCTACAATACATCATAAAGTTACAGGGAAGAACGTGGGATTACAGGCCATGATAACAGAGCACCACACACACAAAAAAAATATAAAACTGAATTATCTATTAAGACTTCTACGAATGACTTCAAGTTAATTACGCAGTAGAAGAGTACTGTGCGCTACACCCGGCGGGAGCACCAGCTACATAATACTACCACACCTGTGAGACAATGTACACGCCATGGTGTTAACACCCTGTGTACTCACCTATTTATGGTTGCAGGGGTCGATTCACAGCTCCTGGCCCCGCCTCTTCGCTGGTCGCTACTACGTCCACTCTCTCCCTTCTCCATGAGGTTTATCGTATCTCTTCTTAAAGCTATGTATGGATCCTGCCTTCACTACATCACTCTTCAGATTGTTCTACTTCCTGACAACTCTATGGCTGAAGAATACTTCCTAACATCCCTGTGACTCATCTGACCCCTTGTTGCTGTGTCCCATCTCTGGAACATCCTGTCTATATCCACCTTGTCAATTCTCAGTATTTCATGTCGTTATCATGTCCCCCCTATCCCTCGTGCCCTCTAGAGTTGTCAGATTGAGTTCCCTTAACCTCTCCTCGCAGGACATACCCCTTAGCTCCGGGACTAGTCTTGCTGCAAACCTTTGCACTTTCTCTAATTTCTTGACGTGTTTGACCAGGTGCGGGTTCCATATCGGCGTTGCATACTCCAATATGGTCCTGACGTACACGGTGTACAGAATCTTGAACGATTCCTTGCTAAGGTGTGTGTGTTAGTTACCATTTTGTCCTAGGCACATGTCGATTAGACACTAGGCCTGTTGTATGTATGTGTGTGTAACGAAACACTTCGAAATGTTTCGGCCCCGCGGGGAATTGAACCCGGGCCCTCCGTGCGTGAAGCAAGAGCGCTAGCCACCATGCCATCGGGGCGTGTGTGTGTGTGTGTGTGTGTGTGTGTGTGTGTGTGTGTGTGTGTGTGTACTCACCTATTTGTGGTTGCAGAAGTCGATTCATAGCTCCTGACCCTGCCTCTTCACTGATCGCTACTAGGTCCTCTCTCTCCCTGCTCCACGAGCTTTGTCAAACCTCGTCTTAAAACTATGTATGGTTCCTGCCTCCACTACGTCACTGTCCAGACTATTCCACAGTAGGCCTGCTGCAGTGTTCCTCCATTCTTATGTTCTTATATTCTGCTGGTTGGCAAGACTTCCTCCACCTTCTTGAGCGTCTTATAAAGTCCGCAGCAGTCAACAACCGGCTGGCTTACACACCCAAACATTCCTCCCTCTCAACACACAAACCTGTTCCTCTTAGTCTCAAAAATTCGCAAGAGTTGCATTTTTTTTAAAGAGGACGTATCCGAAACACTTAACTAGCAAGTGGATAAAATGTCGTGGGAACTAGACGCATAGACTATAATGCAGCAAGATTTAATGTTGGGTAAAATGACACAAGCGCAACTAATGCGACATTTTATCGTGGCAACGTTTCGCTCTCCAAAAGCTTTGTCAAGCCGTTACAAACAATGCAAGGGACACAGAGAGGTATATAGTGGTACAGATTGAGGTGTTCTTGTATTGCCTGTAACGGCTTGACAAAGCACCTGGAGAGCGAAACGTTGCCACAATAAAATGTCGCATTAGTTGCATTGATGTATTTTTACATAAGAACGTAAGAACATAAGGAAAGGGTTTTAAACATGGCAATCTTCACGCATGAGAGAAGGGGTTAGTGATCACGTCATGTCTGTATCTCAGACCAATGTTAATAAACACACTGGACCACAGTACAAGAGACAAGGTTAATAAACACGCTGGACCACAGTACCAGAGCTGAAGGTTAATAAACACACTGGACCACAGTAACAGAGACCAAGGTTAACAAACACCCTGGACCACAGTACCAGAGACTAAGGTTAATAAACACACTGGACCACAGTAACAGAGACCAAGGTTAACAAACACACTGGACCACAGTACCAGAGCTCAAGGTTAATAAAACACCCTGGACCACAGTACCAGAGACAAGGTTAACAAACACACTGGACAACAGTAACAGAGACCAAGGTTAACAAACACACTGGACCACAGTAACAGAGACCAAGGTTAACAAACACACTGGACAACAGTAACAGACCAAGGTTAACAAACACACTGGACCACAGTAACAGAGACCAAGGTTAACAAACACACTGGACCACAGTAACAGAGACCAAGGTTAACAAACACACTGGACCACAGTAACACAGTCCTTACCTTTTCACACACGACTTGAGTGACCTGAGTATATAATGAGTCCCACCTGCAGGCTATCATTCAGAGCCAACACAGTGAACTATAACCTCAATCACTATCCACACACACACACACACACACACACACACACACACACACACACACACACACACACTAAACCCGTCTCGGGGTGACCTTCAGCCAAGGACACAATTATTTAAACATTGAGACACACTATAAGATACAGTGCAAAAAGACACTGTACATTTATGGGATTTATTGAAGGAAATGTATCGTCAACAGTGGCTTATTCAGTCATAAACAGATGTTTCTGTGATTAAGACACGTGTGCAACAGTTGGATATCTTTACTGTTGTACATGAATGGTATACAATACCGACAGAATCTCTTCAACAACGGTGTTCTTCACACCAACTCCAAGGCCGAGGGACTGATTACCTCATCTTTTGTATATAGTTCTACTGTCTACAAGTTATGTCCTAGAATTTGTATTGATAAAGCCACTGGATGGCGAAACGTCTACAAAAAAGATACCCAGATGTTGCACATGTCTAATTTTCATCTTTACTGTTGCACATGTGTCTTGATTATCTTGTCGGTATTTTATACTATTATCAATATAGATGTCTCTGTATTAGGACTGAAATGTTTCCTTTAATGTCATAAGAATAATAAGGAAGAATATTGTAGCAGCCCTACTGGCCCATACTAGGCAAATTTTTCTCAAACCCAAACTCAGTTTCTTCCACATATTTATGGTACATCCTGTACAACCTTATACCAGGTTCTTAATGAGTCACTGAGCACCTGGTAACATTATCACCTGATTTTACCTTACCAATCAAGCAACGACTCAAACCACGGAACGGGTGGGATTTGAACCCATGGCGAGTTAGTCGTAAAACTCCCACAACTCTTTAAATTTTGTTTCTCGCTGCAAACAAAACACACCTGACAACACAAATAAATAGAAGAAAAATACTTAAATCCATCATGGGGTTAATATCTAAGATCTAAATCTATAGTAGTGTGCATATTAATTGGCACAGTGATGAAACAAAACATTTATTTGGAAAATTAATGTTTATTTGAATAATACACGGCAATGATATGACAGATAATTGATTTAATAAGAGATATGACCATCCTTTGCTTTTATAAGCATTGCTACACGCTTTGGCATAGAATCAACCGACGTTGAACACATTTTTGCAAGTTTTTCATCGTGGTACCAAGTCCTAATAACAACATTTAGCTTCTCCACAGTTGAAGAGTCCTGTTTCGCGATCCTGTGTTTGGTTATTACCCAATGATTCTCAACTGGATTGAGGTCAGGAAAGTTTCCAAACCAATTTAGAACGCTTAGTCCACTCTCTTCGAAGAATGTCTGGAAGTGTGGCATCGAGTAAGATCCTGCCTGAAAATACCTTCTCCATCAGGAAAGTCTCCATCCACAATGGGAAGCAAATGATGTC
The DNA here is from genome assembly GCA_009830355.1 of Cherax destructor. Lineage (NCBI taxonomy): Eukaryota > Metazoa > Arthropoda > Malacostraca > Decapoda > Parastacidae > Cherax > Cherax destructor. The sequence continues at coordinate 764,398 of WNWK01000114.1, read as the reverse complement.
AGGATTGCCTTGTATTTGTCACTGATCATCGTTCCCTCAACAATAACAAGCCGTCCAGGCCTTTAGCAGTAAAACTACCCCAAAATATATTATTAAGTGGATGTTTTGGCGTTGTTGAATGTGTCCATTCCGAAGAGTTTCTTATTTGCTTCATCTCACTATCATGGATCTGTACCCACGTACTTCAAAATGCTCATCTGAAAATATAACTTTTCTCCAATCATCTGTCGTCCATCCTTATGATCGAGTGTCCACCGCAGCCGTCAATAATTGTTTCTTTACCAACTTTCTGGCAGTTCTGCCAACTTCAAGGAGACTTCGTCAACAGTTGAAGGAGCAACATTTACGCCAGCTCCTTCACACTGTTTCTTATGATAACCTTGTCATCGTGGGGTGTTGTCTTGAGTTTTCTTCCACATCTTCCTCGACGCAGCGCTCCACAATCACCAGTGTTGTCACCTCTCTTCAGAATCCCACCAACAGATGATTTTGGTTGACTCAATTTTTCGGTGATCTGTCTGATACTCAAATCATCATGTTTTCTAAGAGCTACAATACTTGCACGTTTCCTAGGTGTAACATATATCATGAATTTCAGCAGTAATCATGAACTGATGGAGATAATTTGGCAAAAACGACATTCACTCATACAGCATGCTTGCAGGAATAGCCTTCCAGAACAACAGCTGTTGTAGCACTGACGAGAGTTGCAGGGTAACACCACAGGTGGATGGTTGCCCGAAGTCGGTAGCAAACTCTCCTGAAAAGAAAAGAACCCAAGCAGGAGACTTAAGGAATATTATGAGATAATCGCAAAATTTACTTCTGTCCCAGTTAATTTGCAGACAACCGTAAATACTACTAAAATCTATAAAGATATACAGCCCAGGCACAGTGGTCACCACCACCACCATCTTTGACGCAATGTGGTCAAACAGCAGGGCGCGGCCTCCATGGTAGCCGTGGTGTGTGTGTTGTTAGAGTCAGCGGGCTGCCTGCGTTGGCACATGTGCAACAGTTGGGTCTTTATTGTTGAAAAGTTTTTCCTACACAGTAGACTTCTTTAGTCAAATACAGTCAGCTGGAGACGCAACAAAGTAAAGATGATGTAATCAGTCCATCAACCTTGGAGAAAATAGTATCTGAGGTGGTCATACCGATCACCTCAAATGGTGAATAAATGAAAAATAATGAGTGAATTACTCCCCTGTAGATACTCATTTTCGCCACAGATGAGTCAAGAGTGAATTAGTGAAAGGATGAGTGAGATAAAGAGTCATGTGAATGCTCGCTTCTGTTGAATTAATATATGAAAATATGAGAGAGAATATTCTTCGTCTGAGGGAATGATTCATGAGGGTACTCACCCCTTCCCCTCAGCAATGAGCCGTGGATGAATAAATAAAAGATTTACTGAGAGAATGGTTGATGAGGAATTCTCCCCCCACAACAATAAATCGCGGGGTGAATAAAAAAAGTGAGACTACCTCACGCGTGTACTCACCTCCCTCACCAATGAGTCTGATCTGCACCAAGCTGGGGTCCTCTGAATGTTCCTCCAGTACAGTGTCATCTGTCACTGTCAACTCCTGTAATAAGAACAAAAAAAAATGGAGGAACACTGCAGCAGGCCTACTGGCCCATATTAAGGCAGGGCTTTCTCAAACCAAAACAAAATAACAAAAATATATATACAAACATTATCTCTCAGTCCACAGCAGAATTCGAGCCTGCAAACTCGGCATCAGAGTACTTTATCCACCCAGCCAGACTCAGCGTCCTGCTGTGGACTGCCAGATGTTTGCATATATATATATATATATATATATATATATATATATATATATATATATATATATATATATATATATATATATATACACACACACACATATATATATATATATATATATATATATATATATATATATATATATATATATATATATTACTACATAATTTGAATAAATGGTTTAGAAAACTGACAACTTGATAAATGGGATTCTTGTGCAACATTTAGGTATCTTTATTCTACCACCGTTCTCTGTATCGGTGGAAAAATAAACACAAATGCAATATAATGAGATCCTTTATTGACTACGTTTCATCCACACAGTAGGCTTTATCAAATCACAAACAGATCTACCTGTACCGGACTGAAGAAGCCCCTGGATGGAGAAACGTTTCCAGAATGAGACCCAAATGTTGCAAAAGTGTTACCACCACACTACATATTGACTGTGTGCTTCTTCCTCATTAATATCATCACTGTTACAACTCACTAACGATGATTTTAATACTGATATCATGAAACACTAAGACAATACAAGGAAAACCCAACTTTTCCTGAATATATTTTTTGTCATAATCAGTTTTCAGCTGAATTTCAGTCTATTAGTTGAGAGGTCCCTGACCTTTGTATATAAGTGGGCCACATTAGAGGGTGAAGTATGTCACGATGGTCGCACCTTCAAACAGAAGCTGAACTAGCGTAGTAACTAGCCTAGCCAAACAGAAGCTGAACTAGCGTAGTAACTAGCCTAGCCAAACAGAAGCTGAACTAGCATAGTAACTAGCCTAGCCAAACAGAAGCTGAACTAGCATAGTAACTAGCCTAGCCAAACAGAAGCTGAACTAGCGTAGTAACTAGCCTAGCCAAACAGAAGCTGAACTAGCGTAGTAACTAGCCTAGCCAAACAGAAGCTGAACTAGCGTAGTAACTAGCCTAGCCAAACAGAAGCTGAACTAGCATAGTAACTAGCCTAGCCAAACAGAAGCTGAACTAGCATAGTAACTAGCCTAGCCAAACAGAAGCTGAACTAGCGTAGTAACTAGCCTAGCCAAACAGAAGCTGAACTAGCGTAGTAACTAGCCTAGCCAAACAGAAGCTGAACTAGCGTAGTAACTAGCCTAGCCAAACAGAAGCTGAACTAGCATAGTAACTAGCCTAGCCAAACAGAAGCTGAACTAGCGTAGTAACTAGCCTAGCCAAACAGAAGCTGAACTAGCGTAGCAACTAGCCTAGCCAAACAGAAGCTGAACTAGCGTAGTAACTAGCCTAGCCAAACAGAAGCTGAACTAGCGTAGTAACTAGCCTAGCCAAACAGAAGCTGAACTAGCGTAGTAACTAGCCTAGCCAAACACATTATGACGACGTTTCGCTCAAACGTGGACCATTAACTAGTCACTAGTCTAAGTCGAACGGAAACGTCGTCTTAAGTTTCAGGCTCTTAAGTGCGGATTGTCTGTATTAATAACAAACATAAACTGAAATAACGAAATCAAAATCAGCGCACCTCTTCCAGGACTAAATAATTTCATTAATAATCATAATTTCTAATGATTAAGAAATTAATGTAAAAGTGTAGCTATAATTTATCTCTTCTCTCTATTTACAGTTAATGAGATTTACTATTAAAAAAGCTAAATTACATTAGAAAATTGGTCATAATAAGAAATATAGAGAAATATACTTCAGTCACATATGAATGAATGTTACGACTGGATAAGCATATAACAATTAAAGATTCTTATGTGTTTACTGTGATAGGTGAGGCTGCAGCTTAGTACACGGATCATTAACATCAAGTTCCGTGTTTGTGGCAGTCTTATAAAGTTCCGTGTTTGTGGTAGTCTTATAAAGTTCCGTGTTTGTGGTAGTCTTATAAAGTTCCGTGTTTGTGGTAGTCTTATAAGTTCCGTGTTTGTGGTAGTCTTATAAAGTTCCGTGTTTGTGGTAGTCTTATAAAGTTCCGTGTTTGTGGTAGTCTTATAAAGTTCCGTGTTTGTGGCAGTCTTATAAAGTTCCGTGTTTGTGGCAGTCTTATAAAGTTCCGTGTTTGTGGTAGTCTTATAAAGTTCCGTGTTTGTGGTAGTCTTATAAAGTTCCGTGTTTGTGGTAGTCTTATAAAGTTCCGTGTTTGTGGTAGTCTTATAAAGTTCCGTGTTTGTGGCAGTCTTATAAAGTTCCGTGTTTGTGGCAGTCTTTATAAAATTCTGTGCAAATATTCATCAATAAGTCTTGACCGAAGCTTTAAAGACTTTTAATCCTTGAAAAGTTTGTTTACAAAATGCAAGTGCTGCCAAAGGCTGTAAGAACATCTTCAACAAATTTCTTTGGGTTTACAAATGTGCCAGGAAGGTCTGAGTAAAAGTTGAACACTGCTTTTATTGGTAGCCTCTGACAGCATTACAGGGTGGTAAATTAATGAGTTTCATACGAAGTATAAAGAAGAAGAAAAACAGAAGCAGAAAGAAGAAAAAAGTGGAAAGAGAAAGAAGACAAGCAGCAGTAGCAACAGAAGAAGACAAGCAGCAGCAGCAGCAACAGAAGAAGACAAACAGCAGCAGCAACAGAAGACAAACAGCAGCAGCAGCAGAAGAGACGCAACATGTATGTAACTTACTCTGGTAGCATCATTGTAGCCCACGATGACTGCCGTGTACCACTGAGTGGTACCTTCAGCGCGGTAAACTTGTACTCTGAATCCCACCAGGACGGAGGGCGTGGAGAGGAGAATCCTCTGTCCATCTTGCTCGCCCACCCACGCCCGCAGCGCCTCCAGACACTCCTCCCCGCCCACGCCCGCGCAGTCACCCTCCTGTACAAACAGAATTTACACTGTAAATACTACATCATGTAAAATGTCATTTATAAACACAGTTTTCACTGTAAATACGTCATGTAAAAAGTAACTTCTAAACGCGTAATTTACACTGTAAATACATTTAAAATATCCTTCAGAAACACGATTTACAACGTGTAAAATGCCATTTAAAAACACACAGCTTTAACTGTAAATACATCATGTAAAAACGTAATATTTAAACACGTAATTTACTTTGTAAAAACTAAATGTAAAGTGTCATTATTAAAACATGTCACATAATGCGTTAAAGATTATCACATTTCATCATGTTTTAATCTGTTTTATCATATGCATAATGTTAGGTTATTCACATAACTGTTATACACATGTTATAGACATACGTATAATACTATGCTTTAAGACAATATGTATAGATGAATGGTTCAAAGAACCGACAAGTTGTTAAATTAGATACCCAAGTGTTGCATATGTGTCTAATTTAACAATATGTATAGAGTTACAGTTGAACATTTCATTATCAATAACATCTTGAAACAAATATATAATGAACAATTACTATTTACAATATCACGGGGGATACTAACTAGCTTCCTAACAGCAAGTTCTAACACTTCCTAACAACAAGCTCTAGCACTTTCTAAGAGTAGGTTCAAACACCTCCTAACAGTAAGCTCTAGCACTTCTAACAGTAAGTTCTAACACTTCCTAAGAGTAAGATTCAATACTTCCTAGCACTTCGTAACAGTTCTAATACTTCCTAACAGCAAGCTCTAGCACTTCGTAACTCACAGTACCTTACATAGTAAGGTAATAGTAAGGTCTAACACTTCCTAACAGTCTAACACTTCCAAACAGCAAGCTCTAACACTTCCTAACAGGAAGAGCCAGAGGGATCAATAAGAGAACAGAGGTGAATGACCTTTGCTGCACTGTCAACAGAAGGTTAATAATGCCTTTACTGGCACACCCACAACACCTCTGTAAACATTACACGTTCTCACACTACATGGTAAACATCTGACGTTCTAACACTTCATGGTAAACATTACACGTTCTCACACTACATGGTAAACATCTGACGTTCTAACACTTCATGGTAAACATCACACGTTCTCACACTACTTGGTAAACATCACACATTCACAATAAACAACTCACGTTCACAACAAACAACACACTAACTCACGTTCACAACAATAGTGACTATACACATATACCAATAACTCGCACATTTACAAAGTCACACAGTGTGACTTTGTAAATGGTCCAAGTCGGACCGAAACGTCGTCATAGGCTAAATTCTTTACACATCTCTACATAACCTCATTCCCCCGGCACATACACAACCACCTCTGACGTGTGTTCCAGTGATTTAAAGCAAGTATAAACACCTCTGACGTGTTTCAGTGATTTAAAGCAAACACAACCACCTCTGGCTTGTTTCAGTGATTTAAAGCCAGCAGCAGGTACTGGAAGGTTCTTACCCACCAATCGTACACACACTAACTTCCCACGACCTCAATGTGACTTCCGCAACGCAGTTGTCAGGGATGACACTCTCGCCAGGCTGCAGTTTATTTTCAACCTCACTCGCTGTCTGGAATATGATGATTTTTTCTAGATGTAGAGGCGTATTGCCAGCGTTTTGCTCTGAGCGAAACGTTCAGTCTAAGCCGCCTGGCATTCAAATTTGAAAAGTATAGGTCCTCTGCACTCAGTACTCTGGTCGTACAAGTTCCTGATCTCAGTACTCTGGTCGTACAAGTTCCTGACCTCAGTACTCTGGTCGTACAAGTTCCTGCCCTCAGTACTCTGGTCGTACAAGTTCCTGATCTCAGTACTCTGGTCGTACAAGTTCCTGATCTCAGTACTCTGGTCGTACAAGTTCCTGATCTCAGTACTCTGGTCGTACAAGTTCCTGATCTCAGTACTCTGGTCGTACAAGTTCCTGCCCTCAGTACTCTGGTCGTACAAGTTCCTGATCTCAGTACTCTGGTCGTACAAGTTCCTGATCTCAGTACTCTGGTCGTACAAGTTCCTGATCTCAGTACTCTGGTCGTACAAGTTCCTGCCCTCAGTACTCTGGTCGTACAAGTTCCTGATCTCAGTACTCTGGTCGTACAAGTTCCTGACCTCAGTACTCTGGTCGTACAAGTTCCTGATCTCAGTACTCTGGTCGTACAAGTTCCTGATCTCAGTACTCTGGTCGTACAAGTTCCTGACCTCAGTACTCTGGTCGTACAAGTTCCTGATCTCAGTACTCTGGTCGTACAAGTTCCTGATCTCAGTACTCTGGTCGTACAAGTTCCTGATCTCAGTACTCTGGTCGTACAAGTTCCTGATCTCAGTACTCTGGTCGTACAAGTTCCTGACCTCAGTACTCTGGTCGTACAGGTTCCTGACCTCAGTACTCTGGTCGTACAGGTCCCTGAACTCAGTACTCTGGTCGTACAGGTCCCTGAACTCAGTACTCTGGTCGTACAGGTCCCTGAACTCAGTACTCTGGTCGTACAGGTCCCTGACCTCAGTACTCTGGTCGTACAGGACCCTGACCTCAGTACTCTGGTCGTACAGGTCCCTGACCTCAGTACTCTGGTCGTACAGGTCCCTGACCTCAGTACTCTGGTCTTACAAGTTCCTGACCTCAGTACTCTGGTCGTACAAGTTCCTGACCTCAGTACTCTGGTCGTACAGGTTCCTGACCTCAGTACTCTGGTCGTACAGGTTCCTGACCTCAGTACTCTGGTCGTACAGGTTCCTGACCTCAGTACTCTGGTCGTACAGGTCCCTGACCTCAGTACTCTGGTCGTACAGGTCCCTGACCTCAGTACTCTGGTCGTACAGGTCCCTGACCTCAGTACTCTGGTCGTACAGGTCCCTGACCTCAGTACTCTGGTCGTACAGGTCCCTGACCTCAGTACTCTGGTCGTACAGGTCCCTGACCTCAGTACTCTGGTCGTACAGGTCCCTGACCTCAGTACTCTGGTCGTACAGGTCCCTGACCTCAGTACTCTGGTCGTACAGGTCCCTGACCTCAGTACTCTGGTCGTACAGGTCCCTGACCTCAGTACTCTGGTCGTACAGGTCCCTGACCTCAGTACTCTGGTCGTACAGGTCCCTGACCTCAGTACTCTGGTCGTACAGGTCCCTGACCTCAGTACTCTGGTCGTACAGGTCCCTGACCTCAGTACTCTGGTCGTACAGGTCCCTGACCTCAGTACTCTGGTCGTACAGGTCCCTGACCTCAGTACTCTGGTCGTACAGGTCCCTGACCTCAGTACTCTGGTCGTACAGGTCCCTGACCTCAGTACTCTGGTCGTACAGGTCCCTGACCTCAGTACTCTGGTCGTACAGGTCCCTGACCTCAGTACTCTGGTCGTACAGGTCCCTGACCTCAGTACTCTGGTCGTACAGGTCCCTGACCTCAGTACTCTGGTCGTACAGGTCCCTGACCTCAGTACTCTGGTCGTACAGGTCCCTGACCTCAGTACTCTGGTCGTACAGGTCCCTGACCTCAGTACTCTGGTCGTACAGGTCCCTGACCTCAGTACTCTGGTCGTACAGGTCCCTGACCTCAGTACTCTGGTCGTACAGGTCCCTGACCTCAGTACTCTGGTCGTACAGGTCCCTGACCTCAGTACTCTGGTCGTACAGGTCCCTGACCTCAGTACTCTGGTCGTACAGGTCCCTGACCTCAGTACTCTGGTCGTACAGGTCCCTGACCTCAGTACTCTGGTTGTACAGGTCCCTGACCTCAGCACTGGTTGTACAGGTCCCTGACCTCAGTACTCTGGTTGTACAGGTCCCTGGCCTCAGTATTCTAGTTGTACAGGTCCCTGACCTCAGTACTCTGGTTGTACAGGTCCCTGGCCTCAGTACTCTGGCTGTACAGGTCCCTGATCTCAGTACTCTGGTTGTATCATTTTCAATAGTACTGCATCATCAGAGAACCTATGATAAACCTTTGATGGGCTTCGAGAGTTTTCCTTCTCCCGCAGCCCGACCCTGGGTCAGGTTTGTCTGGTGCTTGCCTGCACAACCAGACTGTTGCTGCTGGCCCACATATCCATCACAGCCTGGTTAATTTGGCACTTAGCGGATGTACTTGCATAGGCTTTTTGTTCTCTGTGCTTTTGTTTGATACAAAAGTTTTCCCATTTTTTTCGTTCTATCTCGATAATTTCTCAGATAAGATTATAGCGACCTTCGTTGTGACATTCACGATTTTTAGCAGTTCGGTAATTCTTCTACGTTTATACGTTATTCTACGCTCTCTTCATTTAATATAGAATATAACTTTGGTATATCTATGTCTAGCTTTAGGAATAATATTAGTAGGCCTGCTGCAGTGCTCCTCCTTTCTTATGTTAGGTTTTCTTAGTAGTGTTGATAAATGGCTCAGAGAACCGACAAGTTGATAAATTAGACACATATGCAATACTTGGGTATCTTTATTGAGGAAACGTTTCGCCACACAGTGGCTTCATCAGTCCAATACAAAGAAGAAGAATGGTGAAGATCAGAAGGAGTTTGAGGTAATCAGTTCTTCAGTCTGGAGTTGATGTAATCAGCCCATCAATCTTGAAAAGAATACATAATATGCGCGGAGAAGTTGCTTATATACTGTAGACAGGTGAGGTGAAGCAGTCGTAGGTGATATCACAGTGGACAAATCTACATGTGGAAGTAGGTCATGCTATATATTAGGCAAGTGTTGCACATGTGTCTAATTTATCAACTTGTCGGTTCTCTGAACTATTTATCTACATTGCTGTCAGACACAGCAGCATCTTGGGATCTTGATACAGGGAATTCTTCACTTGCCTAACATACAGGCATGACCTACTTCCACATGTGGATTTGTCCAAGGTGCCACCGCCTACGACTGCTTCACCTCACCTGTCTACACTATACAAGCCACTTCGCGCATATGCTGTATTGTTATCAAGATTGATGGAGGGATTACTTCGACTCCAGGCTGAGGCACTGATTACCTTGACTCCAGGCTGATGGAGGGATTACTTCGACTCCAGGCTGAGGCACTGATTACCTTGACTCCAGGCTGAGGGACTGATTACCTCGACTCCAGGCTGAGGGACTGATTACTTCGACTCCAGGCTGAGGGACTGATTACCTCGACTCCAGGCTGAGGGACTGATTACCTCGACTCCAGGCTGAGGGACTGATTACCTCGACTCCAGGATGAGGGACTGATTACCTCGACTCCAGGATGAGGGACTGATTACCTCGACTCCAGGCTGAGGGACTGATTACCTCGACTCCAGGCTGAGGGACTGATTACCTCGACTCCAGGCTGAGGGACTGATTACCTCGACTCCAGGCTGAGGGACTGATTACATCGACTCCAGGCTGAGGGACTGATTACCTCGACTCCAGGCTGAGGGACTGATTACCTCGACTCCAGGCTGAGGGACTGATTACCTCGACTCCAGGCTGAGGGACTGATTACCTCGACTCCAGGCTGAGGGACTGATTACCTCGACTCCAGGCTGAGGGACTGATTACCTCGACTCCAGGCTGAGGGACTGATTACCTCGACTCCAGGCTGAGGGACTGATTACCTCGACTCCAGGCTGAGGGACTGATTACCTCGACTCCAGGCTGAGGGACTGATTACCTCGACTCCAGGCTGAGGGACTGATTACCTCGACTCCAGGCTGAGGGACTGATTACCTCGACTCCAGGCTGAGGGACTGATTACCTCGACTCCAGGCTGAGGGACTGATTACCTCGACTCCAGGCTGAGGGACTGATTACCTCGACTCCAGGCTGAGGGACTGATTACCTCGACTCCAGGCTGAGGGACTGATTACCTCGACTCCAGGCTGAGGGACTGATTACCTCGACTCCAGGCTGAGGGACTGATTACCTCGACTCCAGGCTGAGGGACTGATTACCTCGACTCCAGGCTGAGGGACTGATTACCTCGACTCCAGGCTGAGGGACTGATTACCTCGACTCCAGGCTGAGGGACTGATTACCTCGACTCCAGGCTGAGGGACTGATTACCTCGACTCCAGGCTGAGGGACTGATTACCTCGACTCCAGGCTGAGGGACTGATTACCTCAAACTCCTTCTGATCTTCATTGTTCTTTGTATAGGACTGATGAAGCCACTGTGTGGCGAAACGTTTCCTCAATACAGATACCCAAGTTTTGTACATGTACATAATGCCGATCTTGTATACTTGTGTACCCAGCGTCTCCAGGCACTAGTGAGGGTTCAGGGTGGCACTAGTGAGGGTTCAGGGTGGCACTAGTGAGGGTTCAGGGTGGCACTAGTGAGGGTTCAGGGTGGCACTATTGAGGGTTCAGGGTGGCACTATTGAGGGTTCAGGGTGGCACTAGTGAGGGTTCAGGGTGGCACTAGTGAGGGTTCAGGGTGGCACTATTGAGGGTTCAGGGTGGCACTAGTGAGGGTTCAGAGTGGCACTAGTGAGGGTTCAGGGTGGCACTAGTGAGGGTTCAGGGTAGCACTTGTGAGGGTTCAGGGTGGCACTAGTGAGGGTTCAGGGTAGCACTAGTGAGGGTTCAGGGTGGCACTAGTGAGGGTTCAGGGTGGCACTAGTGAGGGTTCAAAGTGGCACTAGTGAGGGTTCAGGGTGGCACTAGTGAGGGTTCAGGGTGGCACTAGTGAGGGTTCAGGGTGGCACTAGTGAGGGTTCAGGGTGGCGATAAAAGCTATAAAAAGAAAACTCAAATACAGTGTAATCAGTCCCTTAGCCTACAAGGCTGAGGGACTGATCACCTCATCTTTTGTATATAGTTCTACTGTCTACCAATTATGTCCTTGAATTTGTATTGATAAAGCCACTGGATGGCGAAACGTCTACAATAAAGATGTTTCACATGTGTCTAATTTTCATCTTGTAGGGATTGTATACCATTCATGTACAATATACATTCACCTTTGCTTTCAAACTTCTATATACATTCACTATATATTTAACTTTGCTCTCCTATGTTTCTTAATGGTTATTTTTACTAATATTCCTAATCCCTGTAATATTTCCACAATCTCTGAAACTATACCCCCGGAATATTATTTATGAAGATTAGTAATATTATGGGTGTACTCTTACGTGACACTCTGTACCCTTACATGACACTGTACCCTTACATGACACTGTGTACCCTTATATGAAACTGTACTCTTACATGACACTGTGTACCCTTACATGACACTGTGTACCCTTACATGACACTGTGTACCCTTATATGAAACTGTACTCTTACATGACACTGTGTACCCTTACATGACACTGTACTCTTACATGACACTGTGTACCCTTACATGACACTGTGTACCCTTACATGACACTGTGTGCTCTTACATGACACTGTGTACTCTTACATGACACTGTGTACCCTTACATGGCACTGTGTACCCTTACATGACACTGTGTACCCTTACATGACACTGTACTCTTACATGACACTGTGTACCCTTACATGACACTGTGTACCACATGACATGTACTACTGACACTGTGTACCCTTACAGACACTGTGTACCTTACATGACACTGTACCATGACACTGTGTACCCTTACATGACACTGTGTACCCTTACATGACACTGTGTACCCTTACATGACACTGTGTACCCTTACATGACATTGTGTACCCTCACATGACACTGTGTACCCTCACATGACACTGTGTACCCTTATATGAAACTGTACTCTTACAGGACACTGTGTACCCTTACATGACACTGTACTCTTACATGACACTGTGTACCCTTACATGACACTGTGTACCCTTACATGACACTGTGTGCTCTTACATGACATTGTGTACTCTTACATGACACTGTGTACCCTTACATGGCACTGTGTACCCTTACATGACACTGTGTACCCTTACATGACACTGTACTCTTACATGACACTGTGTACCCTTACATGACACTGTGTACCCTTACACGACACTGTGTACCCTTACACGACACTGTGTACCCTTACATGACACTGTGTACCCTTACATGACACTGTGTACCCTTACATGACACTGTGTACCCTTACATGACACTGTGTACCCTCACATGACACTGTGTACCCTCACATGACACTGTGTACCCTCACATGACACTGTGTACCCTCACATGACACTGTGTACCCTCACATGACACTGTGTACCCTCACATGACACTGTGTACCCTTACATGACACTGTGTACCCTTACATGACAATGTGTACCCTTACATGACACTGTACTCTTACATGACACTGTGTACCCTTACATGACATTGTGTACTCTTACATGACACTGTGTAATCTTACATGACACTGTATACCCTCGCATGACACTGTGTACTCTTACATGACACTGTATACCCTGGCATGACACTGTGTACCCCTTACATAATACTGTGTACCATTACATGACACTGTGTACCCTCACATAACACTGTACCCTCACAGAGAACACTGACGTGTTCTACTTTCAAAGTTCCTCTGACAAACTTTGGAGGCAACACGTTGAAATAAGTTGTGTAAAGTTACAAACTGCGGTGCTAGGCAGGGGTAGGCCGTGAGCAGGCTGTCTGTCATGTGCTAGGCAGGGGTAGGCCGTGAGCAGGCTGTCTGTCATGTGGTGGGCGTGGACAGGCTGTCTGCCAAGTGTTAGGCAGGGGTAGGCCGTGAGCAGGCTGTCTGTCATGTGGTGGGCGTGGACAGGCTGTCTGCCAAGTGCTAGGCAGGGGTAGGGCGTGAGCAGGCTGTCTGTCATGTGGTGGGCGTGGACAGGCTGTCTGCCAAGTGCTAGGCAGGAGTAGGCCGTGAGCAGGCTGCCTGTCATGTGGTGGGCGTGGACAGGCTGTCTGCCAAGTGCTAAGCAGGGGTAGGCCGTGAGCAGGCTGTCTGTCATGTGGTGGGCGTGGACAGGCTGTCTGCCAAGTGCTAGGCAGGGGTAGGCCGTGAGCAGGCTGTCTGTCATGTGGTGGGCGTGGACAGGCTGTCTGCCAAGTGCTAGGCAGGGGTAGGCCGTGAGCAGGCTGTGTCATGTTGTGGGCGTGGACAGGCTGTCTGCCAAGTGCTAGGCAGGGGTAGGCCGTGAGCAGGCTGTCTGTCACTTGGTGGGCGTGGACATGTTGTCTGCCAAGTGCTAGGTAGGGGTAGGCCGTGAGCAGGCTGTCTGTCATGTGGTGGGCGTGGACAGGCTGTCTGCCAAGTGCTAGGCAGGGGTAGGCCGTGAGCAGGCTGTCTGTCATGTGGTGGGCGTGGACAGGCTGTCTGCCAAGTGCTAGGCAGGGGTAGGCCGTGAGCAGGCTGTCTGTCATGTGGTGGGCGTGGACAGGCTGTCTGCCAAGTGCTAGGCAGGGGTAGGCCGTGAGCAGGCTGTCTGTCATGTGGTGGGCGTGGACAGGCTGTCTGCCAAGTGCTAGGCAGGGGTAGGCTTTCAGCGGAGTCCTTCAAGACAAGGTTGCTTGCTCACTATCAGCTGTGCAGCTGCTGATGGTAGATCAGTTTTTTTTAGTGCTGAGCCTTCAAGAGTTGACGATTTTGCCTTGGCTCTGACTTATTGTTCAACCTGATTACCTACAATTATTCAGGAATTGTATGACCCCCCTACGGGTGTAGTGCTTCTTTCAGTCCACAGCAGAATTCGAACCTCCACACACTGCATCAAATTACGCAGTACTTTATCTAGGATTTGGCTGTGTGGATAAAGTACTGCCTACTTGCCTAAATCCTGCATATATATATATATATATATATATATATATATATATATATATATATATATATATATATATATATAATATAGGAGGTACCACCTCTGGAACTGAGTTCTATATATATATATATATATATATATATATATATATATATATATAATATATATGTCGTGCCGATTAGGTAAAACTTGCGATTTTGACTTAAATAGCAACGTTCATCTTGCCATATAAGACAAGCGAAAAATTGTGTATGCAATAATTAGGCAAAAATCATTCTGAACCTAACGAAAAAAATATATTTCATTGTGTTTGTTTATTATTAAATTGTTGTAAACGTATCTAAAATATATTTTGTTGGGTTAGGCTAAATTAAATTGCGCTTGTTATAATAAGGTTAGCTAAGTTTTCAAAGTTTCTTTTGGTACAAAATTATAAATTTTTACATTAACATAAATGAAAAAAATGTATCTTTAAACGTATAAGAGAAAATTATAGAAAGGACTTTATTTTAAATGAGTTCTTGGTAATTGACCAGTTTTACCTATTCGGCACGACATATATATATATATACGTATTTACTTCATAGGAAGTAGGAAATAGTAAATATTCTTTACAGAAGTGAATGATCGTCATCACTGGGTGAAGCACCTATAACTAAGTCAAAGCTGTGACGAGTTTGGAAAGTTTCTTGTCTTCGTGGCCCGGCCCGAGGACTATCAATAGCACACACTATCTACATTATCAGACGATAAAAAAAGATGCTTATAATTCCTGCAGCAGTGATGAAATTGCGTTCAGCTCAGCCGTAGAGCGCGGTTACCTACCAGCACAAACAACAATGATAGAAAACCAAACAAAATTAAAAAGTTACCCTTTGTTTTGTTAGGGAATCTTCATGACGCACATACACACACTATCCAAAATTGAACACCGCGTAAAAGGCCTTCAAGGTACGTGATAATTCAACACTGAACAGCACGTAAAAGGCCTTCAAGGTACGTGATATTAAATTTTGGATACACTTTTTCAATTGTATCTGCAAAAATAAATCACCATAAAGAACAGCTTTAAAATAAAGTTGATATCCTACTCCATCTCATTATTCCTCCTTCCTTACCCCCCCTCTCTCTCTCTCATTATTCCTCCTTCCTTACCCCCCTCTCTCATTCTTCCCTACCTCCTCCTCCCATGTCTTCCTTCTTAAGTCTCCTTTCAACCAAGTGATGTGAAAGAAACTTTTAAAACAGAACTGGAAGCGGTGAACTAAAATGTTGAAAGTTTATGTTTAGACACGAAATAAGTAAACACTGCTGGAACACACACACACACACACACACACTTTAAGAGGAGATATGATAAAGCTCTTGGAGCAGAGTGGACCTAGTAGCGACCAGCGAAGAGGCGGGGCCAGGAGCTGTTACTCGACCCATGCAACCACATATAGGGGATAACATATAGGTGAGTACAAGGCATTAGTTCTGATTTTCTACTCAATCCTTGAATACTTCCTGCAGGTACTGCAATTTCTTACACAAGACTTGAGTGTTTTCTTACACAGTTACACATGGTATGACACTCAGAAGAAATGAAGTATTCTTACCCATGTTTCCCTAGGTGTGACCCACAACAGTCGGCTAACACACACGTACCTATTTACTGTTAGGTGGGCAGATGCAGAAGTGATGTAAAGGAACTTGCCGTGTCTCTCCACCCTAGAAAACTGAACCCGGGATCTTCCAACTGAGTCGAATGCTCTCTCCTGTGAGTTACAAGACACTTCATACCGGACACCAGCACTGGTGTTGGCTAAGGGAGACTGTCATCTTTACTTTCAAATCTGCACACTGAAATTACGCCTTTTGAGTGTTGGAGGCTCGGCAGACCAAAAAAAAATACCCCCAATGAAAAGCAAAGCTGCCTGACATATCTGAGTAAGTTTAAAAGGACCAAGACTTTTCAACACTCCTTTCACATATAAGGAAATTACAAGCAGGCATGTTTTCAAGAGGAAGCTTGATAAATACCTCGAGTCAGTTCCCAATCAGCCAGTCCCCACCTACCTGGAGGGTGTTCCGGGGGTCAACGCCCCCGCTGCCCACTCCTTGACCAGGCCTCGTGGTGGATCAGGGCCTGATCAACCAGGCTGTTACTGCTAGCCGCACGTGGTCCAACGTACGAACCACAACCTGACAGATCGAGTAATGACTTTAGGTATCTATCCAGCTTCTTCTTGAAGGCAGCCAGGGGTGTATTGGGCAGCCCCAACGGTCTAAATAATTAAACCATCATCCAGGAATCCTGGTCTGGAAACGGGCCACGGGGGAGACGACACGAAATCAACAAAAGGTAGGCAGATGAGGTAGATGAATCACTACACCTTGCAGCTACATGACGAACACGACAAGCAGATACAAAACTCTCACACATAAACACGTCAGAGGTGAGGAAGTGAGACAGCAAACAACACAATAACCATGAGAAACAGGTGAAGTGTAGCAGCCATTATCGTGGCCACAATGAGTTGCTTCCCCAAGCGAGACGTTACCTGGGGCCATGAGGTTTTCTGCTGGGGTTAACACCATGATATTTGACGTTACCTGAGGCCATGAGGTTTTCTGCTGGGGTTAACACCATGATATTTGACGTTACCTGAGGCCATAAGGTTTTCTGCTGGGGTTAACACCGGCTGCGGACCACCAACAGGAACAGCCTGGTTGACCTGGCCCCCATGGCCAGGCTCCAGGAGTAGAAAAATTCTCGGGACTCATCAAAGGTACATGAGAATTTTTTTCCCCTACCCAATCTCCCAGTTCCTATAGTCTGACATCTAATGACAGCAGAAGTTCATGAGTGTCGTAATACACCGATGGGCTCAGTGGTGGCCTCCTTGGTTCACAACCATAGGACCCGGGTTCAACCCAAGAGTGGGAGGAGACGAGGGGGTGGTTACTTCAGGGATGTGCCAAAGTATCGGTATCGGTGGTATCGGCTAATTTTAATGGTATCAGTATCGTCAAAAATTTTGGTACCATCCCATCCCTAGTTTAATTAAAACAGCTGCCCCTGTCTACCTACTAGTGAGTAGGAACCTGGGTGATAGCCGACTGTAGTGGGTCGCATCCTGGGGAAGGAGACCACAGAACCTGGTATAAACCTTGGTAACTGATATCGTCAAATTGGTGTTTGTTCACGTATCTTTTTAAACCATAGAACCTCACTGGTTAAGCCACACTGGTTTTCTTGGGTGATCTTAAGTTAATCCTCTGGGTTAATAAATCCATTAAATTCTTCTATTCTTGCCGACATCCATCCTGAGGGATGGTAATTAACCAAATTTGCCCGAATTACCCGGTATAACCTGGGGCTTTCTATATGGTATGTCACTGATGTCAGCTATGGTCTGTATAAGTTGTATCAAGCACTTGTAGACACTATATATTTATATATAAAAATATATATATATATATATATATATATATATATATATATATATATATATATATATATATATTTTTTTTTTTTTTTTTTCAACAAGTCGGCCGTCTCCCACCGAGGCAGGGTGACCCAAAAGAAAGAAAATCCCCAAAAAGAAAAACTTTCATCATCATTCAACACTTTCACCACACTCATACATAATCACTGTCTTTGCAGAGGAGCTCAGATACTACAGCTGAGAAAAGTCCCTCCCAGCTGTCACTATCTCAGACCCTCCTTTAAAGTGCAGGCATTGTACTTCCCATTTCCAGGACTCAAGTCCAACTAAATCAATTAACTGGTTTCCCTGAATCCCTTCACACAATGTTACCCTGCTCACACTCCAACAGATCGTCATGTCCCAAAACCATTCGTCTCCATTCACTCCTATCTAACACGCTCACACATGCTTGCTGGAAGTCCAAGCCCTCGCCCACAAAACCTCCTTTACCCCTTCCTCCAACTTTTTCTAGGACGACCCCTACCCCGCCTTCCTTCCCCTACAGATTTATACGCTCTCCAAGTCATTCTACTTTGATCCATTCTCTCTAAATGACCAAACCACCTCAACAACCCCTCTTCAGCCCTCTGACAAATACTTTTAGTAACTCCACACCTTCTCCTAATTTCCACATTCCGAATTTTCTGCATAATATTTACACCACACATTGCCCTTAGACAGGACATCTCCACTGCCTCCAGCCTCCTCCTCGCTGCAGCATTTGCAACCCATGCTTCACACCCATATAAGAGTGTTGGTACCACTATACTTTCGTACATTCCCTTCTTTGCCTCCATGGATAACGTTTTTTGTCTCCACAGATACCTCAATGCACCACTCACCTTTTTTCCTTCATCAATTCTATGGTTAACCTCATCCTTCATAAACCCATCTGCTGACACATCAACTCCCAAATATCTGAAAACATTTACTTCTTCCATAATCCCTCTCTCCAATGTGATATCCAATTTTTCTTTATTTAAATCGTTTGATACCCTCATCACCTTACTCTTATCTATGTTCACTTTTAACTTTCTACCTTTACACACTCTCCCAAACTCGTCCACTAACCTTTGCAACTTTTCTTTAGAATCTCCCATAAGCACAGTATCATCAGCAAAAAGTAACTGTGTCAACTCCCATTTTGCATTTAATTCTCCATAATTTAATCCCACCCCTCTCCCCAACACCCTAGCATTTACTTTTTACAACCCCATCTATAAATATATTAAACAACCATGGTGACATTACACAACCCTGTCTAAGACCTACTTTTACCGGGAAGTAATCTCCCTCTCTCCTACACACCCTAACCTGAGCCTCACTATCCTCATAAAAACTCTTTACAGCCTTCAGTAACTTACTACCTATTCCATACACTTGCAACATTTGCCACATTGCTCCCCTATCCACTCTATCATATGCCTTTTCTAAATCCATAAATGCAATAAAAACTTCTCTACCTTTATCTAAATACTGTTCACATATATGCTTCACTGTAAACACTTGATCTACACATCCCCTACCCACTCTAAAGCCTCCTTGCTCATCTGCAATCCTACTCTCTGTCTTACCTCTAATTCTTTCAATAATAACCCTGCCATACACTTTACCTGGTATACTCAGTAAACTTATTCCCTATAATTTTTACACTCTCTTTATCCCCTTCCCTTTATATAAAGGAACTATACATGTTGCTGCCAATCCCTAGGTACCTTCCCTCTTTCATACATTTATTAAACAAAAATACCAACCACTCCAGCACTATATCCCCCTGCTTTTAACATTTCTGTCATGATTCCGTCAATTCCAGCTGCTTTACCCCTTTCATTCTACGTAATGCCTCACGCACCTCCCCCACACTCACATCCTGCTCTTCTTCACTCCTAAACGATGTTGTACCTCCCTGGCCAGTACATGAAATTATCGCCTCCTCTTTTCATCGACATTTAAAAGTTCCTCAAAATATTCCCGCCATCTACCCAATACCTCCACCTCCCCATCTACTAACTCCCTACTCTGTTTTTAACTGACAAATCCATTTGTTCCTAGGCTTTCTTACCTTGTTTATCTCACTCCAAAATTTTTCTTGTTTTCAGCAAAATTTCTTGACAGATCCTCTCCCATTCTTTCATCCGCTCTTCTTTGCACTCTCTCACCACTCTCTTCACCTTTCTTTTACTCTCCATATACTCTGCTCTTCTACTAACACTTCTGTTTTGTAAAACCTCTCATAAGCTACCTTTTCTCTTTATCACACCCTTTACTTCTTCATTCCACCACTCACTCCTCTTTCCTCCTGCACCCACCCTCCTATAACCACAAACTTCTGCCCCACATTCTAATACTGCATTTTTAAACTATCCCAACTCTCTTCAACCCCCCACTACTCCTACTTGCACTAGCCCACCTTTCTGCCAATAGTTGCTTATATCTCACCCTAACTTCCTCCTCCTTAGTTTATACACTTTTACCTCTCTCTTACTTGCTGTTGCCATTTTCCTTTTGTCCCATCTACCTTTTACTCTAACTGTAGCTACAACCAAATAATGATCTGATATATCCGTTGCCCTCTATAAACATGTACATCCTGAAGCCTACTCATCAACCTTTATCCACCAATACATAATCCAACAAACTACTTTCCTTACGTGCTATATCATACCTTGTATATTTATTTATCCTCTTTTTCATAAAATATGTATTACTTATTACCAAACCTCTTTCTACACATAGCTCAATTAATGGCTCCCCATTTACATTTACCCCTGGCACCCCAAATTTACCTACTACTCCATCCACAACATTTTTACCCACTTTAGCATTAAGATCCCCAACCACAATTACTCTCTCACTTGGTTCAAAACTCCCACACACTCACTCAACATTTCCCAAAATCTCTCTCTCTTCTACACTTCTCTTCTCCAGGTGCATAAACACTTACTATAACCCACTTTTCACATCCAACCTTTATTTTACTCCACATAATCCTTGAATTTATACATTTATATTCCTTCTTTACCTGCCATAACTGATTATTCAACATTATTGCCACTCCTTCTTTAGCTCTAACTCTATTTGAAACCCCTGATCTAATCCCATTTATTTCTCCCCACTGAAACTCTCCTACCCCCTTCAGCTTTGTCTCACTTAAAGCCAGGACATCCAGCTTCTTTTCATTCATAACATCTACAATCATCTCTTTCTTATCATTCGCACAACATCCACGCACATTCAAACATCCCACTTTGACGATTTTCTTCTTCTTCTTTTTAGTAAGCTATACAGGAAAAGGGGTTACTAGCCCATTGTTCCCGGCATTTTAGTTGACTTTTACAACACGCATGGCTTACGGAGGAAAGATTCTTATTCCACTTCCCCATGGATATGAAAGGGAAAAGCAATAAGAACAAGAACTATTAAGATAAAATCAAAGAAAACTCAGATGAGTGTGTATACACTCATCTATATATAATGTACCGAATAGGTAAAACTGATCAATTAGAAAGAACTCATTCAAAATTAAGTCCTTTCTAAATTTTTCTCTTATACGTTTAAAGATATTTTTTTTTTTCATTTATGTTAATGTAAAAATTAATAATTTTGTACCAAAAGAACCTTAGAAAACTTACGTAACCTTAACATTATTATAACAAGCGCAATTTAATTTAGCCTAATCCAACTAAATATATTTTAGATAAGTTTACAATAATTTAATAATAAACAAACAATGAAATATATTTTTTTCGTTAGGTTCAAAATAATTTTCGCTTGCCTTATTCGGCAAGAATAAGGCAGATGCATAAGTGAAATGTGAAAAAGAATATATAGTGAAGATTGCACCTTTGGAATGCTTGATGTTCTTATCAGATGACAGAAGTCTCACAGCACAGACTGACAGATTTCATTACCTCATGCATGCAATCCACCCTACATACTGCTACTCCCAACATGACTCGGGTGCGCTGAGGTGATGGTAGGAGGGATGCTGGGTAAGGGATGAGTACTTCCATGGACAGTCTGAGTAGCAGAGGTGCCACTCCGAGACACCCTCTAGGCCACGGATGTTTAACCTTTTCACTTCTGGGGCCACATGTGAAGGTTGACCCATTCGCATGGGCTACATTTAAAGACCCATGAGCATGGGCCACATGCAAAAACTGACCCATTAGCGTGGGCTACATGGGAAGACTGACGTCACCATGAGCGTGGGCCATATATACGCAGATTCCAGCATTTTAGACATTCAGATCATATATTCCATTTTTTATAGACATGTAAGACACACTACAGTATAAAAGTAATGCAGCCTCGCACGTAAGAGCTCTGAGAGGGCAGCTACTCAAGTGTGATTCCTGACACACTGTTTCTCATATGAGTTTTTGTCAGTGGTACGAAACTTGCGTAGTATATATGTGCCAATATCTTATCCAGAGGCAAATGAACTATGAAACTAATGAAGCTTAAGCTTGAGGGCCCCTAATCCCGGAGGGGCCCCAGAAGCTACTTTAGTCCACATTGCTGAATTTTTTTGGCTCTACTGTATGAGAAGGGTTTTTAAAAATAAAAGTATTAATAAGTATTAATAGTATTAATAAGAAAATAATAGGATAGATAATGAGAACATTCAAGACAAGAGATGCCAAGCCAATGATGATCCTATTTAAATCACTTGTTCTCTCTAGGCTGGAATACTGCTGTACATTAACATCCCCATTCAAGGCAGGTGAAATTGTAGATCTAAAGAATGTACAGAGAACCTTTACTGCACATATAAGTTCCATCAAACACCTTAACTACTGGGAACGCCTGGAAGCACTTGACTTGTACTCACTGGAGCGCAGGCGAGAGAGATAATATCATAATCTACACTTGGAAAATTCTAGAGGGACTGGTCCCTAATCTACACAGAAATCACTCCCTACGAAAGCAAAAGACCGGGCAGGCTGTGCAAAATACCCCCATCGAAAAGTAGGGGTACACTAGTACACTAAGAGAAAACACAATAAGTGTCAAGGGCCCAAGACTGTTCAACAGCCTCCCACCAGCCATAAGGGGAATTACCAATAGACTTCTGGCTGTCTTCAAGAGGGAGTTCGACAGATATTTGAAGTCAATGCCGGATCAGCTGGGCTGTGGTTCGTATGTTGGACTGGGTGCGGGAAGCAGTAACAGCCTGGTTGATCAGGCCCTGATCCACCGGGAAGCCTGGTCATGGACCGGGCCGCGGGGGCGTTGATCCCCGGAATACTCTCCAGGTAGGTAATTCAATACAAAATAGTTAAAATGAAAATTAAAAGGCTATTAAAGTATGTATGCTAGCCGTTGCTGGCTGTGGATGTGACCCCATAACAGTGCAAGCTTCTGGGCCCCAAAAATGTAGGTTCACCACTGTGTGTACCATCCCTCTGTCCATCACGCTAGTGTCACATGACTACCACATTTTGAATACCCCCGCCATTACGTGACCAATCAAGTCAGATTCCGGACCAGGCGAGGGGCAGGCATTATCAGCACGTGGGCTCCGTCTTACTCCAACAGAAGTTTAACAGTTCCTCCTAGTGGAGTTATTGCTACCTCACTCTAGAACCACTACAACATTTTACATATTTTTTAATACTCCGGCCGGTCGTAGACTGTCGTCACTGAGTCAGTTACGAGTCTGACGTTGAAGCAGCACGACTCTGAGGTTGAAGCATCTCAATACTTGCTCGCAGATTCAAGTGGAGTCAAGTAAGCATCTATAAACAGCAGACTTTGCATACAAATATGAATGCTGATCTTGAGTCAAGCACATTCAGAAATCAAGTTCCCTTCTATAAACTTGGAGCGAAGCAAGTTACATCTGAAGATCAGTTAAATTTAACAATGCTACTTCAATGTTCCAACAGCTTCTAATTCAGTGTTGTAACAGAGGCAGGTTTACTGAAGAGATGCCATGTTCTTGTGTTCTTCTTGCAAGTCCCCAACACACTTGTATGCGCCGAGTAAGTTACAATTTTTTTTGGCGTTCATCACACAACCACTGAGTGCATTCCCCCTATACCAGCCAAACCGGTATAAACCTTGGTAACAGATACGCACAAGTTGGTTTAGAAAAACACGTAAGCAAAGACGAAAAGTTTTCTAATAAATATGTCCTAGTGTTTGTTTACGTGTTTTTTCTAAGCCGCCAGCCAAACTGACAGTTAAGTCGGAGTACCCGCAAAGGGGTCCTGGCTACTCTTTCGCTGTCACAGTTATACGTCGACCAAGCGAGTGAGAGCTTGGCCCCGGCCGAGCGAGTGAGAGCTTGGCCCCGGCCGAGCGAGTGAGAGCTTGGCCCCGGCCGAATTGATGCTGTTTCGACACGTGGCTGGGGGCAGCCTCACTCAGGATGGTCGGGTACACAACATACTGCTATGTCACAAAATATCTCAAACTACTTTAAAACGTCGAAATGTGCAATAAAATCACGTTTCATCGTAATTTTCTTAGTTTTGTAACTTATTACATATTTTTTAAGACATCTTAGGAAAAATACAATAAAATCTAAGACATTAGGAATTTTGAGCTGAAAAGCCAATTGCAGTGACTTACCTCTCTCGCTCATTAACATTTCGCTGTTCAAGTGCACTTTATATATTGTAAATACCAGTGGAGAGAATATACGGGTATTCAGAAACTACCCTTTATGTTACTTTTGCCTCCGCTGGAGGATTGCTTCTTCTCTGGAGATCTGATTTACAGACAAGTACAACAGGTCTTTCTTTGTGTACTTGTGTGTACGTCGTAATAACGTTTGTTAAAAAACTCCAGAAGAATTTCAGTCTTACGTATCTTTCAGCTCTGCAATTCACACTGTGCTTCTGATTTGCTTACAAAAGACATCCAGGGTCGCAACTGTGCTTCTTTAAGGGTCGCCAGAGGGCCAAGGTTGTGCACCCCTGCTGCAAGGCGCCCGCAGAACAATGAGGGAGAATATAGTTTATGGGGTGAAAACACCGGGCTGTTCACTCTTCTGATTAGGTGCAGCAGGACAGGCTGCAGCAAAAGTCTAGAGCTTAGAAGAGGAGGCAACGAGGCTACAAGCACACGCAAATGTCCAAGTTTCAATTCTAGCTAGGTTTCGCACCAGCAGAGCTTTATGAAGAAGCTCTGGAACTGGAATACCAGTCACTTCCAAGTGCTGGGTACTGGGTGAGTGCAGCGACCTACAGATGCTGGGTACTGAGTGCGTGTAGCCACCTCAAGTGCTGGGTGAGTGCGGCCACCTCCAAGTGCTGGGTACTGGGTGAGTGCAGCCACCTCCAAGTGCTGGGTACTTGGGTTTGTGTAGGTAAACAGTCAAGTGAATCAGCTGAAAGCTGCTCATAGTAGACAATAAATACTTGAACAATACATACCTACCCTTCCTGGGATCACATATAACCTGAATCTCATTCCACGGGCGTTGTGTGATCCCCAAGGTTTTAAAGTCTGACGCTATGCCATACGTCACCTCCAGAGCAACTACAGTCTTATGTGTGTGTGTGATAAATGGTTTAAGAAAACTGACAAGGTGAAAGACGAGACACTTGAGCAAGATTTGGGAATCTTTACTGAGGGAACGTGTACTTTTTATTTACAGTTTACTTTTAATGTTCGTGGTCTGGGTTGCACACTGAAGATGATTCCTGCAACACTGTTATAAGGTCAGCCATGCATGCATGGTGTGGTCAGCCGTGCATGTGTATAACACAGGACACGGCACGTGTACACTAGTAGGTAGAACTTTGTATGCAATCTTGCATGTGT
Source organism: Cherax destructor (assembly GCA_009830355.1). Classification (NCBI taxonomy): domain Eukaryota; kingdom Metazoa; phylum Arthropoda; class Malacostraca; order Decapoda; family Parastacidae; genus Cherax; species Cherax destructor. Next base: position 738,834 of record WNWK01000114.1, on the reverse strand, counting down.
ACATACCCCAGGCAGAGTATGTTATATACGTTGTCAGGATAAGAGAGAGAGAGAGAGAGAGAGAGAGGAGAGAGAAAGGTAAATATATTACTAACTTCAAGTGTGCATTGGTACTACTTTAAGTGTACGTAACTTTGTGGAAAACCCTATGAGCACCAGTAGTCCCCCAAAACACACACACACACACCTGTACTCTCGAGACCTCTTAATTAAGTGCACCTGAGTGGGTGCTATCAGTCAGCGTCAGGCACACCTGCATGTTCCTTTACTCTCAGTCATCTACCATGCATACACCACCTCACGTGCGCATGTTTAACCTGCGCGCACTCAAGGCTAAAGTTGGTCCACAGACCACAGGCTTCCAGAGTACTGCACCTCTCATAACCACTCACATCTACCATCTTTGAATGACTGCATAGCTTGTTCTACCTTAGACTTTTAATTACATACCGTGAAAGATAAAAACTCCTTAATACTCTTGCATAAAACATTGCAATTATGGTAAATTGCATTTGTATCTGTTGCACTATGTTTCTATCTCCCCATACGTATTTGAACTGCATGTCTATCTACCCAGCTGTGTTTGTACTGCATGTCATTCTACCCAGCTGTGTTTGTACTGCATGTCTATCTCCCCAGCTGTGTTTGTACTGCATGTCTATCTCCCAGCTGTGTTTGTACTGCATGTCTATCTCCCCAGCTGTGTTTGTACTGCATGTCTATCTACCCAGCTGTGTTTGTACTGCATGCTATCTCCCCAGCTGTGTTTGTACTGCATGTCTATCTCCCCAGCTGTGTTTGTACTGCATGTCTATCTCCCCAGCTGTGTTTGTACTGCATGTCTATCTCCCCAGCTGTGTTTGTACTGCATGTCTATCTCCCCAGCTGTGTTTGTACTGCATGTCTATCTCCCAGCTGTGTTTGTACTGCATGTCTATCTACCCAGCTGTGTTTGTACTGCATGTCTATCTACCCAGCTGTGTCTGTACTGCATGTCTATCTACCCAGCTGTTTTGTCTGATGTACTCCCCAGACAGAGTGTAAGAGTGCACTGGCATGACTCTACTCAAGCATTGTTTCAACCTGTACACAGGTCAGAGAACCTAGAGCGCTTGTCTGGTGTCTGCTTCGCATCAGCACAACATAGTGATGAACCGCGCAATCACGCCAGATTACGACTGAACACCAGACTGCAATCTGGTGAACGGATCGCCATTACTCATTGAGGAAACAGAGGGTTTGATCTGTCTATAACACCAGTATCGGGGTCACATCCCATCCACCATGTCAAGCTGATACATGCCGGTCAACAGACCCATAGAGCGCTCTGTCTGGGTCACATTCCAGCACACATCATAGCTGACACTAGCGTCACATCACGCCAGCACATGAACAAGACTGACACTAGTCGGGCACATGCAGCCACCATACTGACACTATGTGCCAGGATACATCCAGCCACTCATCAACGACCAGTTCGGGGTCACATCCCATCCACCATGTCAAGCTGATACTAGTGCCGGGGTCACATCCCAGCCACCACATGAAGCTGACTCTAGTGCCGGGGTCACATCCCAGCCACCACATCAAGCTGACACTAGTGCCGGGGTCACATCCCAGCCACCACCTCAAGCTGACACTAGTGCCGGGGTCACATCCCAGCCACCACATCAAGCTGACACTAGTGCCGGGGTCACATCCCAGCCACCACATCAAGCTGACACTAGTGCCAAGCTTTCTTATCCTGGTTCCAGACCAGACCTGCCATAGTTGGTTCCAAGCTTCTTCGACCTCCATCATTTCTACGTTGGAATCCTTGTAGAGAGTGAGTTTCCGGTGCTTCATTACCCAGCAGCTCACTTCACTTCTCCCCACCCACGTACATGTTAGTGTCCCTCTGCAACTCTTGTGTTCAACTTGCATCTCTGCTCTTTGGTTCTCCTTCCAATAATGTTAATTTATCCTTGCACTGACGCTCATGTGTCTTTGTGTGTGTGTGTGTGTGTGTGTGTGTGTGTGTGTGTGTGTGCGTGCGTGTTTGTGTATGTTTACTCATCTATTTGTGGTTGCATGGGTCAAGTCACAGCTCCTGGCCCCCCTCCTTTCGCTGGTCGCGCGTGTGTGTGTATGTGTGTGTCTAGTATGTCAGCATGTGACGCATTAGGAGTGATGAGGACAGAGCAGACCATCACCAGCTGGTGGTGGTGGAGGTGCATGTTGGGGAGGAAGGGGGAGACGAGAGAACGAGGGGACGAGGGAATGAGGGGAAGAGGGAGGGAGGGAGGAGAAGAGAGAAGGATGGAGTTGCTGGAGCCACTTTATTCCCCCATTCATCTCCATCAAGCAGGACCTCTGTGAACTGAATTACATCCACTGGCCCATCCCTCCACCAACACACCTCTGCTCCCTCCACCACTCCTACCACTCCACCATCCTACCACTCCACCATCCTACCACTCCACCATCCTACCACTCCACCATCCTACCACTCCACCATCCTACCACTCCACCATCCTACCACTCCACCATCCTACCACTCCACCATCCTACCAACACACTGACTCGACTCAGGTTAACAGATTTCATTACTTCATGTATACAATCCATCCTATGTAATGGACAGTGACAGGGACACATAGCTAGCTTTCCTTCCCACTATCTAACTATTATATACAATATGGCAGCCACACACTGTGGATGTAAGATTTTACAATGGTCTTAGGAGCACACAGGCGCGATGTGCCCGTAAAAAGTACAAGAGATAAATGAACAAATAGAATAATCCCCCCAGAAGTTGAACAATGTGACTTATTTCCACTTGGGTTCAACAATATAATTCTCACACAGATGACAAGAGCCGCATACACTGGCTGTAGATATGTCTGCAGTTATATAAGCTATATCTTATAAAGCTGGTCCCTTTGCGTGTGACGTCACGGTACTGACGTCAGAGCAGCTTCAAGCCTATCAAGCAGACGCCTCACTAGCGACAGGCTACAGTGAAGACGGCTGGCCTCCTTTCACTTACTGAAATATAGACCATTTCAACAAGGAGTATCTTTGACCTCTATATCTCGACACGACAGATAAGTGTTGACCAGCAGTCCAGACAAGCTCATGGCCGGAAACACTCCAAATATCAAGTATCAAGGTATAGCTATGAATAACACATGTGCAACCTTGTATCTTCTTTCTGCCTGTCTCGTGTCTGCCTGCTCTGTCTGCCTGTCTCGTGTCTCCTCCGTGTCTGCCTGTCTCGTGTCTGCCTGTCTCGTGTCTGCCTGTCTCGTGTCTGCCTGTCTCGTGTCTGCCTGTCTCGTGTCTGCCTGTCTCGTGTCTGCCTGTCTCGTGTCTGCCTGTCTCGTGTCTGCATGTCTCATGAGCCTATCCAGGAGAGAGATGCCTGGTGCATGTCTTGTTACTTCTACTTACACTTAGGTCACATTACACATTCATGTACAAGCATATATATACACACCCCTCTGGGTTTTCTTCTATTTTCTTACTAGTTCTTGTTCTTATTTCCTCTTATCTCCATGGGGATTCTTCCTCCGTAAGCCATGCGTGTCGTAAGAGTCGACTAAAATGCCGGGAGCAAGGGGCTAGTAACCCCTTCTCCTGTAAACATTACTAAAGTTAAAAAGAGAAACTTTTGTTTTTCTCTTTGGGCCACCCCGCCTTGGTGGGAAGCGGCCGATTTGTTGAAAGAAGAAGAAGAATATATATATATATATATATATATATATATATATATATATATATATATATATATATATATTACACTAGTATTGGACTGGTGACACATGCGTCTTATTCATCAACTTACCGGTACTGTGTACCAGTATCATGAACATAACAATATATCCAAGCTTGTTCAATGAAAAAAAAAAAGATTTGGTGAGATGTCAACAACAAGCAGGGAGAGTTACGCCTGCAGCCAGGCAACACGGGCAGCCAGGCAACACGGGCAGCCAGGCAACACGGGCAGCCAGGCAACACGGGCAACATGTGTGAAATGAAGACAAAGTAAGGAGGAACACAGGCGTAACCAGATACCAGGAAGACCTGGTGTTGTCTAGCTCTGAGGATTCATGGGTAAAATCTGAGGGTTCCCAGAAAAGGTAAACTCCGAGGGTTCCCAGGTAAGGTAAACTCTTGAGGGTTGCCAGGAAAGGTAAACTCCGAGGGTTCCCAGGTAAGGTAAACTCCGAGGGTTCCCAGGTAAGGTAAACTCTGAGGGTTGCCAGGAAAGGTAAACTCTGAGGGTTGCCAGGTAAGGTAAACTCTGAGGGTTGCCAGGAAGGTAAACTCCGAGGTGGGTAACCGAGGTTGCCAAAAGGTAAACTCTGAGGGTTGCCAGGAAAGGTAAACTCCGAGGGTTGCCAGGTAAGGCAAACTCTGAGGGTTGCCAGGTAAAGGTAAACTCTGAGGGTTGCCAGGTAAGGTAAACTCCGAGGGTTGCCAGGAAAGGTAAACTCCGAGGGTTGCCAGGAAAGGTAAACTCTGAGGGTTGCCAGGTAAGGTAAACTCCGAGGGTTGCCAGGAAAGGTAAACTCCGAGGGTTGCCAGGTAAGGTAAACTCTGAGGGTTGCCAGGAAAGGTAAACTCCAAGGGTTGCCAGGTAAGGTAAACTCCGAGGATTGCCAGGAAAGGTAAACTCCGAGGGTTGCCAGTTAAGGTAAACTCTGAGGGTTGCCAGGAAAGGTAAACTCCGAGGATTGCCAGGAAAGGTAAACTCCGAGGGTTGCCAGGTAAGGTAAACTCTGAGGGTTGCCAGGTAAGGTAAACTCCGAGGATTGCCAGGTAAGGTAAACTCCGAGGGTTGCCAGGAAAGGTAAACTCCAAGGGTTGCCAGGTAAGGTAAACTCCGAGGTTGAGGGCTGATGCCAGGAAGGTAAACTCTGAGGGTTGCCAGGTAAGGTAAACTCGAGGGTTGCCAGGTAAGGTAAACTCCGAGGGTTGCCAGGAAAGGTAAACTCCAAGGGTTGCCAGGTAAGGTAAACTCCGAGGATTGCCAGGAAAGGTAAACTCCGAGGGTTGCCAGGTAAGGTAAACTCTGAGGGTTGCCAGGTAAGGTAAACTCCGAGGGTTGCCAGGAAAGGTAAACTCCGAGGGTTGCCAGGAAAGGTAAACTCCAAGGGTTGCCAGGTAAGGTAAACTCCGAGGATTGCCAGGAAAGGTAAACTCCGAGGGTTGCCAGGTAAGGAACGAGGTGCAAGGAGGTAAACTCCGAGGTTGCCAGGAAGGTAAACTCAGGTTGCCAGGAAAGGAAACTCCAGGTTGCCAGGTAAGGTAAACCCGAGTTGCCAGGAAAGGGTAAGGCAGAGAACTCAGTTGAGAAGGTAAGCCAGGTTGAGGTAAGTATCTGAGGGTTGCCAGGAGGTAAACCCGAGGGTTGCCAGGTAAGGTAAACTCTGAGGGTTGCCAGGAAAGGTAAACTCCAAGGGTTGCCAGGTAAGGTAAACTCCGAGGATTGCCAGGAAAGGTAAACTCCGAGGGTTGCCAGGTAAGGAGATGGATGCAAGAGGTAAAGCCTTAACTCACAACTACTGCTCACAATAAAACTGTCCATCAGTAGAGAAAGCCTTAAGAGAAGTTAAGGCACACACTCATGAACATGTCAGCCAGTTTCTGAGGTTAACTATCTGGAGGGTGTTTCGGGGTCAACACCCCTGCGGCCCAGTGGTACAGGGTCTGATCAACCAGGCTGTTACTGCTGGGCGCACGCAACCCAACGTACAAATCACAGTCCAGCTGATCTGGTACTGACTTTAGGAATCTATCCAGGTTCCGCTTGAAGACATCCAGGGGTCTATTAGTACTCCCTTCCATTATGTATGATGGGAAGCTGTTGAACAGTCTTGAGCCCCTGACACTTACTGTGCTTTTTCTTAGTTTACTCACGGCACCCTTGCTTATCACTGGGGTATGTTGCACCGTCTGCCGAGTCTTTTCATATCGTAAGGAGTGCTCTCAGTGTGCAAATTTGGGAGTAATCCCTTTAGGACTTTCCAGATGTAAATTATGACGAATCTTTCTCGCCTGCGTTCCAGGTAGTACAGGTCAAGGGACTTTAAACGTTCCCAGTGCTTGACTGAACATATACTTGAAGTGAAGGTTCTCTGTACATTCTTCAGATCGGCAATTCTGCCTACCTTGAATGGTGCTGTTAGTGTACAGCAGTATTCCAGTCTTGATGGAGTAGTGACTTAAAGAGTATCATCATTAGCTTTGCGTCCCTTAGGTTAAGAGGAGGAGGCCAGGAGGAGAGTCTCAAATCTGGTGAGTGCAGTAGACTGCACTCAACATAGTCTATACCGGGGCAAATGTATCTTCTCCCAGGCCACAATGGGCCATGAGGCCACACCAAGCATGCTTTCATCCTGCTCCTCTTCCATCAAGATAACGCAAGTGGCCACATCTGGAAGACTCGTCAAGGTCTTCTGCCCCTAAGAGTTTTAGTCACCGTATTACAGAATGGATATAAATGCACTGGAAAACATACAAAGGAGGATGACAAAGTTGATCCCATGTATCAGAAACATCCCTATGAGGATAGACTGAGGGCCCTGAATCTGCACTCTCTAGAAAGGCATAGAATTAGGGGGGATATGATTGAGGTGTATAAATGGAAAACAGGAATAAATAAAGGGAATGTAAACAGCATGCTAAAATTATCTAGCCAAGACAGGACTCGCAGCAATAGTTTTAAGTTGGAAAAACTCAGATTCAGGAAGGATATAAGAAAGCACTGGTTTGGTAATAGATCAGTGGATGAGTGGAACAAACTCCCGAATACCGCCATAGAAGCTAAAACGTTGTGTAGTTTTAAAAATAGGTTGGATAAATACATGAGTGGTGTGGGTGAGTGTGAGTTAGACATGACTAGCTTGTGCTAATAGGTCTGATGCCGTGCTCCTTCCTAAAGTGGATGTGGCTTAAGCCGGTGGAAGACTTAGACCTGTCTCGCATGGACCAGTAGGCCTGCTGCAGTGTTCCTTATTTCGTATGTTCTTAAGTAAGGCTGAGAAGTAAGTGTTAAGGGACCACGACTCTACAACACGGACAACACTCTCCCTTCATAAGGAAAATCACCAACAAACCTTTAGCTATCTTCAAGAGGAAACTCGACAGATTTCTCAAATTAGTTCCTGGCCAGCTGGGTTGTGGTGCACACGTTGGACTCCGGGCAGCGGGCACTAACAGCTTGATCAATCAGGCCAGCAGCCACGAGGCCTGGTCTGGAACTGGGCCGCTTTGAGGAAGGCGTGACCTCCGGAAGCGACTCCAGTTAGATAAGTAATGGTGGAGAAGTAATGGTAGAAAAGCAGTGTTGGAGAAGTAATGGTGGAGAGGTAATGGTGAAGTTCTTTGATAGCCAAGAGAAGGTAGATCGTGTCTTCTTCCTCTCCCCATTAAAATGCGCCCTCTACACAGCCATCATCTTCCACGGTAAGGAAGGCTACCGACGAAAGGTGGGAGGAAGGGAGAGGGGAGGAAGAAAAGAGGGAGAGGATAAATAAAGGGAAGGAAGAAGGGAGTGAGCGTATTGCAGAGAGAAAGGTAAGAAGCATTAAATGAGAGAGAAAGAGAGAGAGGAGAGAGCAATAGCAGCAGCAGCAGTCGGAGGTCGCAGTCAAAGGCTGTTAGACCTCCAGTGTCAATATTTACACCTCCCTGGCAAACACATCTCAGCGACTGGATTTATTTTTTCTCCCGGACTCCCTCACTACAGCCCCCCCCCTCATCAATCCCTATCCCTCTACCCACCTCACCCCACCCCGATCCTTCCCCGTCCCCTCCTACATCTTCTCCAGGTTCCCCTCCCTGGGGTGGAATGGGTTAGGGGTTCTCACTTGTTCAAAGCAAACCTCATCAGCTGCTGACCTTCTGACCTAAGAAATGGAGCGTGGCCTTGTTGCATGCTTCCAAGCCAAGAAGACAAGCCACGCCAAGAACACAAGTCACACCAACACAAATCACACCAAGAACACAAGTCACACCAACACAAACCACACCAAGAACACAAGTCACACCAACACAAACCACACCAAGAACACAAGTCACACCAACACAAACCACACCAAGAACACAAGTCACACCAACACAAACCACACCAAGAACACAAGTCACACCAACACAAACCACACCAGGAACACAAGTCACACCAACACAAACCACACCAAGAACACAAGTCACACCAACACAAGCCACGACAAGAACACAAGTCACACCAACACAAACCACGACAAGAACACAAGTCACACCAACACAAACCACACTAAGAACACAAGTCACACCAACACAAACCACACCAAGAACACAAGTCACACCAACACAAACCACACCAAGAACACAAGTCACACCAACACAAACCACGACAAGAACACAAGTCACACCAACACAAACCACGACAAGAACACAAGTCACACCAACACAAACCACACCAAGAACACAAGTCACACCAACACAAGTCACACCAAGAACACAAGTCACACCAACACAAACCACACCAAGAACACAAGTCACACCAACACAAGCCACGCCAAGAACACAAGTCACACCAACACAAACCACACCAAGAACACAAGTCACACCAACACAAACCACACCAAGAACACAAGTCACACCAACACAAACCACGACAAGAACACAAGTCACACCAACACAAACCACACCAAGAACACAAGTCACACCAATACAAACCACGACAAGAACACAAGTCACACCAACACAAACCACGCCAAGAACACAAGTCACACCAACACAAACCACGCCAAGAACACAAGTCACACCAAGAACACAAGTCACACCAACACAACCCACGACAAGAGCACAAGTCACACCAACACAAACCACACCAAGAACACAAGTCACACCAAGAACACAAGTCACACCAACACAAACCACACCAAGAACACAAGTCACACCAACACAAACCACACCAAGAACACAAGTCACACCAACACAAACCACGACAAGAACACAAGTCACACCAACACAAGCCACGACAAGAACACAAGTCACACCAAGAACACAAGTCACACCAACACAACCCACGACAAGAACACAAGTCACACCAACACAACCCACGACAAGAACACAAGTCACACCAACACAACCCACGACAAGAACACAAGTCACACCAACACAAACCACACAAGAACACAAGTCACACCAACACAACCCACGACAAGAACACAAGTCACACCAACACAACCCACGACAAGAACACAAGTCACACAACACAACCCACGACAAGAACACAAGTCACACCAACACAACACACAACACAACCACGACAAGAACACAAGTCACACCAACACAACCCACGACAAGAACACAAGTCACACCAACACACCCAAAACAGCCCCCCCAAGAACACAAGTCACACCAACACAACCCACAAGAACACAAGTCACACCAACACAAGTCACACCAAGAACACAAGTCACACCAACACAACCCACGACAAGAACACAAGTCACACCAACACAAGCCACAAGTTAAATTTGAGCTACCATCTCTTCACCACTCCCCAGCCTTCTTCCTCTCTACCTCCTAACCCCACACAGCTAAACACAGAACCTGCCCATCATTTAGAAAGTTAACAGTGGTCAGCTAAACAGGTGGTAAAGCAAGGAGGCCACAGCTACACCCGGTAATGAGGGGGACCCTAAAGTCTACCATACCTGGAGTATACCTAGAGGATGTTCTGGGGGTCAACGCCCCGGTCCATGACCAAGTCTCGCGGTGGATCAAGAATGTTTATTATCCTTTACAATATATTTTTACTGGCCAATTTCAACATTTAAAAAATTAAATGAATCACCAGGGACTCATACAAGGAACTGTGCTTGTCGTTTGATGTACAGTCATGACTAAATGAATCACCAGGGGCTCATACAAGACATTGTGTATATTCATGAATCACACTGTACTGCACTGGCCATTTTATGTACATGCCTAAAAATATATATTAATGGAACTATAACATCGAATAACACCTTGACACTCACCCTTGTCACCCTGGTGATCGTCACTCACCTGTGTCACCTTGGTAACTGACACCTCCACACTCACCTGTCAATAAACAGAAAGTCATATCATTTACATCAAGTGTAAACAACTTTTGCATTGGTAAAATGTTAACTCATCACAATTTACATAATATGCAGATGAGGCACTCGAGATGTAACGATGACTTCATTTTGCTGGTCAGACTTAGACACATGTCTTGCCAGCATACTAATATACCCTCACATACATGCCTCAATAAGCCACCTTCCCTTCATCTCTCTCTCAATACCTTCATGTCTCAATAAGCCACCTTCCCTTCATCTCTCCCTCAATACCTTCATGTCTCAATAAGCCACCTTCCCTTCATCTCTCTCTCAATACCTTCATGTCTCAATAAGCCACCTTCCCTTCATCTCTCCCTCAATACCTTCATGTCTCAATAAGCCACCTTCCTTCATCTCTCCTCAATACCTTCATGTCTCAATAGCCACCTTCCCTTCATCTCTCCCTCAATACCTTCATGCCTCAATAAGCCACCTTCCCTTCATCTCTCCCTCAATACCTTCATGACACAATAAGCCACCTTTCCTTCATCTCTTCCTCAATACCTTCATGTCTCAATAAGCCACCTTCCCTTCATCTCTCCCTCAATACTCTCATGTCTCAATAAGTCACCTTCACTTCATCCCTCCCTCAATACCCACTGCTTCCCCTACCTTCCCTTCATTCCTTGCACCTGCCCTCCCTCACACAATCAAAACACATTCCCATCAACATTCAATTGAATGTATTGATTGTGTATGACATGAGGGGGGGATGATCACCACCACTGTGAAGGTGAGCTGGTCCTCCCTGCGGCGTCCATCATCACTTTCACATTCAGTGAAAGTGAACTGTCCACTCTGCACTTCTCAAGTACCAGCTGAACTATTACACTTACCTTGTACTAACCTGGCACTCTCCAAGATTATTAAAGTACACTGTTGCCCGAGACTGCTAAGACCAACCCTAACTGCTGCCTGAGACTAAGACCAACCCTAGCTGCTGTCTGAGACTGCTACTACCACCAACCCTAGCTGCTGCCTGAGACTGCTGTCACCAACCATAACTGCTGCCTGAGACTGCTGTCACCAACCCTAGCTGCTGCCTGAGACTGCTGTCACCAACCCTAACTGCTGCCTGAGACTGCTGTCACCAACCCTAACTGCTGCCTGACACTGCTGTCACCAACCCTAACTGCTGCCTGACACTGATGTCACCAACCCTAACTGCTGCCTGACACTGATGTCACCAACCCTAACTGCTGCCTGACACTGATGTCACCAACCCTAACTGCTGCTTGACACTGATGTCACCAACCATAACTGCTGCCTGAGACTGCTGTCACCAACCATAACTGCTGCCTGAGACTGCTGTCACCAACCATAACTGCTGCCTGAGACTGCTGTCACCAACACTAACTACTGCCTGACACTGCTGTCATCAAACTTATCTCTTGTATATAACAAACACATGACTGTGTGAGTATACAACTAGATAAATCTAATCCTGTTCCAGATATGCGTGTGACCTAGTTGGTGTGCTTGCACGCTCTCTCTCTCTCTCTCTCTCTCTCTCTCTCTCTTCTAATACAGCCATGCATCATGCACGGCTGCATCATTCAAATTTTAAAATCATAGAAAATAATATAAATGTTGTTAAAGGGACTATGGGGAGGGTGACAAATAACAAGCTCCTCCTCATTAAAGTAACAATAACATCATAAATTGACAAGCACAACTTAAACATTGGTTGGAGGTTTGTCAGGAAACAGGACAAGTGTTTCCTGATGCGGGTCTTACTCATGATGACCCACAGCTGGAGTTTTGGTCATTTGACCGAGGCCTTCCGCTGACTTATCCCTCCAGTCCTTTAAAAATGATGGTTATAATTACTTAAACCTTGTTCGGCTGGAGGTGTTTAACCTGTCCCAACAATGACAGTGCACCTAGTTTTTTTCTCTTTCTTTAACACGCGAGAATGTTAATTTAAAGCTGGCAACTTGCCTCTCTCAGAGTCTTCAAAGAGCAACACTTCAGCCTACCTTATACTGTCGTGTCTAATTCAGCAATCTAACAGCTGCAAGAAATTCAGAATAATTTCCATGACTTTTCAGAGGTATTCCATGTCATCAGACACCCCTCAATGAAACCTCTTCTCCGTACAAACCTGAGTATCAGAAAACAAACAAGAAATACGAAAGTAAAAAGTTCGTGTGTGTATTACACACACAAATAGGTGATATCACAACATGCAAAATAACCACAGTGAAAAAATAGTGAAATTCCAAGCGCTTTCTTGATTTCTCACATTATTAGGGATAATGTGAGAAATCACGAAAGCGCTTGGAATTTCACTATTTTTTCAGTTTTATTATATCTGCTTGGTAAGTTATTCAGCACGACGGGTTAGGAAGGCTACACTATTACTAATCTATTGCCAGTGTTATATCTGCGTTGTAAGTTAATTAAAGTCATTCTGCACGACTGGTTAGGGAGTCTTCACTATTACTAATGTACTGCCAGTGTTATATATGTGTGTGCTAAGTTATTGAAGTCATTCAGCACGACGGGTCCAGGGGCTTTCCCGGGTGGGTAACTTATTTAACAGTGGTACTGGCCCCTGCTGCCCCCACCATGAGTTATGCAGCAGCGGCAGATAGTCGTGTTTGTGCATAATTCAACCCTCAGCTGCAGCGCAACAGGGACGCCGTAAATACTGCAACCCGTCATAGGTAAATTATGCAGCAGCGAGTCACTGCTCTTGCATTGCTCCTGCAGTGCAAGCCTCCCAAGCTGCATACTTCTATGTTACGGATTTGTTATTATTACGTACGTGGGGGAATATATGGGGATCATACAGCTCTGGGTAATCGTAACAGGCTTCATTTAAGGGAAAAGTGACTCCATTTTCTTGAATTAAGAGGCCTTTCACCAGTATCATGGTACCCTCCACTTCCTCCCCTTCAAGGGATAAGAAAAATAAGCTACCGGTAGCCTGTATATCACGTGTATCAGATTTCGAGGGCCATAGCCCCCCATCCCCCTCGTCCCGGTCCCAGACCAGACCTCGAAACTGCTAGCCTCTTTCTCGACAAACACACACGTAACTCTGATATATATTCCAAGTAAATGAAGAGCAAAAAGTCAGAATACTGTGAGTGGAACAATACACAAATACCCCGCACACAGAGAAAGAAGCTATGACGACGTTTAGGTCCGACTTGGACCATTTACGAGTCACACTGACAGAAGAGTGAGTGAACCAGTGTGTATAAGCGAGGGTGAGAGCAACGGCAGAAAGAGAGGAAGACAAAGTAGTGGTAGTGGTAATGCTGGTAGTGGAAGTACCACGACTACTTCCACTAGCTGTTCTCCCTCCTATGTGCGGGTTATTTGTGTATTATTCCAAGTTAATATCAAGAACTGCAATTACATTTCTCGCTCTTTCTTCACTCACCTACTCAAAAGTTGCTTTCACAGAGTGGAAAGACTTCTTTCAAAGAAAGCAACAGACTTCTTTCTTTACGTAGGTAAATAAATATTTTTGTACTTGAACAAAGGCTAATGTATTCTCTCCTCTGGACAAGGTGAAAGTTTCTTGTGCCTTTGTAAGACCATTGTACCTTTGTAAGACCATTGTGTCTTTCATTAAGAAGACTCGAGTTCTTAAAGACCTAACAAGGAAAAAAATATAAATAATGGCGAAGTGGTTTTTTTTTCAACACGGAGATGTATCTTCCATCAGGAAGTGTTGAAACCTTGACATGAGTAGTGTTGAAGCCTTGACATGAGTAGTGTTGAAGCCCTGACATGAGTAGTGTTGAAGCCTTGACATGAGTAGTGTTGAAGCCTTGACAGGAGTAGTGTTGAAGCCTTGACATGAGTAGTGTTGAAACCTTGACATTAGTGTTGAAGCCATGACATGAGTAGTGTTGAAGCCTTGACATGAGTAGTGTTGAAGCCTTGACATGAGTAGTGTTGAAGCCTTGACATGAGTAGTGTTGAAGCCTTGACATGAGTAGTGTTGATGCCTTGACATGAGTAGTGTTGCAGCCTTGACTTGAGTAGTGTTGCAGCCTTGACTTGAGTAGTGTTGCAGCCTTGACTTGAGTAGTGTTGCAGCCTTGACTTGAGTAGTGTTGCAGCCTTGACTTGAGTAGTGTTGCAGCCTTGACTTGAGTAGTGTTGCAGCCTTGACTTGAGTAGTGTTGCAGCCTTGACTTGAGTAGTGTTGCAGCCTTGACTTGAGTAGTGTTGCAGCCTTGACTTGAGTAGTGTTGCAGCCTTGACTTGAGTAGTGTTGCAGCCTTGACTTGAGTAGTGTTGCAGCCTTGACTTGAGTAGTGTTGCAGCCTTGACTTGAGTAGTGTTGCAGCCTTGACTTGAGTAGTGTTGCAGCCTTGACTTGAGTAGTGTTGCAGCCTTGACTTGAGTAGTGTTGCAGCCTTGACTTGAGTAGTGTTGAAGCCTTGACTTGAGTAGTGTTGAAGCCTTGACATGAGTAGTGTTGAAGCCTTGACATGAGTAGTGTTGAAACTTTGACATGAGTAGTGTTGAAGCCTTGACATGAGTAGTGTTGCAGCCTTGACTTGAGTAGTGTTGCAGCCTTGACTTGAGTAGTGTTGCAGCCTTGACTTGAGTAGTGTTGCAGCCTTGACTTGAGTAGTGTTGCAGCCTTGACTTGAGTAGTGTTGCAGCCTTGACTTGAGTAGTGTTGCAGCCTTGACTTGAGTAGTGTTGCAGCCTTGACTTGAGTAGTGTTGCAGCCTTGACTTGAGTAGTGTTGCAGCCTTGACTTTAGTACTGCAGCCACTTCTTCATTTAAGAATGCAATATTACAAATGTTGCAAAAAATATAAAAATGACATGGTGGATAATGAGAACTCTCAAAACGAGAGAAACAGTGCCGAAAATGACACTATACAACAGCTTGTGCTCCGCCTAAAGAGTACTGTTTAGAACTGACAGCTTAGTTCAGGGTAGGAGAGATGTGAGAGCTGGAGCACTGATCATTTAGGATCCTCATAGAGCCAATAAAACATTTATACAACTGGGAAGGGTTCAAACTCCTAAATATCTACTCAATGGAGCGAAGAGCAAATACATGATAACATATACTTGAGGGTCCTTGAGGGCCTAGTCCTAAATCTGTTAAGTAAAAGGGCACAAGTGCACTAATGTGACATTATATTGTGGCAACGTTTCGATCTCTAGAAGCTTTGTCAAGCCGTTACGGCTTGACAAAGTTCCTGAATCTGTACACTGCTATAACAATATGCTGGAGTGATAGATATGGGAGAAAATGTAAAATAAACCCAGTGGAGAGCATGCGAGCTGTGGGCACAATAAGAGAACACTGTATCAGCATCCGTTTTCCCAGACTATTTAACATCTTACCAAAGGACATCAGAAACACTGCTGGGACAAGTGATGAAGTCTTCAATAGAAAACTGGACAAGTACCTCCCAGCAAGTGCCGGATAAATCAGGCTGTGATGGATATGTGGGGCAGCAGGCCGCCAGCAGCAACTGCCCGGTTGACCATGCAACCACCAAAGAAGCCTGAACTAAGGGAGGGCTTTGGAAGTAGGAAAACTCTCAAAACAAGTCACAGGTAATGTTGGTTACAAGTCTTCAGTATGGTCATATCTGAAAATGTTATATTCACGAGGAACCGCTAAATCTGTAGGGGTCGTACAGCGCCTTGGGAATGAGAGATGTTCAGATTTGCTCCAAGAAAGGAAAGAGCAGCTGTTTCCTTGGATCAAGCGCCCTTCAATAGCATAAAAGTAAAGTCTTGGAGCCACCAGTGAACCTGTGTCATTGAACACATAAATAACATCCAGCACAACCATAACTCTGGCCTCATTCTGCCAGTGTCACCATCATCCCCTCCACTTATAAATTCTCCCCTCCTTTCTGTCTGTCTCTGTCTCTCTCTCTCACACACAGGAACTGTGAATCGACCCCTGCAACCACATATAGGTGAGCACATGAGGAGGCAGATCATGCCTAGTTACTAAAGGCAGTGAAGATAGATACCACCGACAACAATGACAACAACAACATGGCGGAACAAACACTCACAACACCTTAAAATGACAACATTTGATGAGGTGGAAAAAATGTCGCTAGACCGGTTTGTGTAGTGGGTGGGTGTGAGTTGCTCCTCTCCCCCCACCACAACCTCAAACTCCGTCACCATGAACCTCAACACCAATAACAACAGTTTGCTTCACCACCTCCAAAACACCAGCCAGCTGCACCAACACCACCACCAACACACACGTCATGTGCTACACCACCATCGTAAATTTAGCCATCCAACCTCAACCACAATTTGTCTATAAATTCACAACAACACTATGCACCAGGAGAGCCGTTGTTATAACTTACAAAGTGGTGAGGACAGCCTACACGAGGTGCCTCATATTCAGTACCATAGTCCTACTGATTCACAATACTCAGCAAATAGTCCTACTGATTCACAATACTCAGCAAATAGTCCTACTGATTCACAATACTCAGCAAATTGTCCTACTGATTCACTAGTGTCTGTCCAGATCATAGTTGTAAATTAGTCATGTCACAGTTACTACCATAATAACACATTACCACCACTACCGCACACACTACCAGACACATACATACACACACTACCAGGCACCACACACACACACTACCAGGCACACACACACACACTACCAGGCACACACACATACACTACCAGCGCACACACACACTACAACACACACACACTACCACACACACACATTACCACACACACACATTACCACACACACCCTACAACACACACACACACAAACACACTACCACACACAAACACACACACACACTACCACACACACTACAATACACACACACACTACCACACACACTACCACACACACACTACCACACACACACTACCACACACACTACAACACACACAGGAAGGGCACTGGAATGGATCAGGGAATACCTCACAGGGAGGCAGCAACGGGTCATGGTGCGTGATGAGGTATCACAGTGGGCGCCTGTGACGAGCGGCGTACCGCAGGGGTCAGTCCTAGGACCAGTGTTATTCTTGGTATATGTAAACGACATGACGGATGGGATAGACTCAGAAGTGTCTCTGTTCGCAGATGATGTGAAATTAATGAGGAGAATCACATCGGAAGAGGACCAAGCAGGACTTCAAACAGACCTGGACAAGCTTGACATCTGGTCTAGCAACTGGCTTCTTGAATTCAATCCCACCAAATGCAAAGTCATGAAGATCGGAGAAGAACAAAGAAGACCGCTGACAGAGTACAGGCTAGGTGGACAAGGGCTACAAACCTCGGCAAAGGAGAAAGACCTTGGGGTGAGTATAACGCCAAGTACGTCTCCGGAGGCACACATCAACCAGATAACTGCGGCAGCATATGGGCGACTGGCAAACCTAAGATTAGCGTTCCGTTACCTAAACAAGGAATCGTTCAAGACACTGTACACCGTGTACGTCAGGCCCATACTAGAATATGCAGTACCAGTCTGGAACCCACACCTGGTCAAGCACGTAAAGAAACTAGAGAAAGTGCAAAGGTTTGCGACAAGGCTAGTTCCACAACTCAGGGGTCTGTCCTATGAAGAAAGGTTGAGGGAAATAGGACTAACAACACTGGAGGAAAGAAGGGTCAGAGGAGACATGATAACGACATACAAAATACTGCGGGGAATCGACAAGGTAGACAGGGACAGGATGTTCCAGAGAGGGAACACAGAAACAAGGGGACACAACTGGAAGCTGAAGACTCAGATGAGTCAAAGGGATGTTAGGAAGCATTTCTTCAGCCACAGAGTAGTCAGGAAGTGGAATAGTCTAGAGAAAGATATAGTGGAGGCAGGAACCATACATAGTTTTAAGACGAGGTATGATAAAGCTCATGGAGCAGGGAGAGCAGAGACCCAGTAGCGGACAGCGAAGAGGCGGGGCCAGGAGCTGAGTCTCGACCCCTGCAATCACAATTAGGTGAGTACAATTAGGTGAGTACACACACACACACTACACACACACACTACAACACACACACAACAACACACACACACACACACACAAACACACTACCACACACAAACACTACCACACACACTACTACACACACATACATACACACCCGCCATACTGGTCTTACCACTTCTCGTTAACAAGTTTCAGTACTAACTTGCTTAGCAGCTTAACTTACGTGGTTGGCAGGTGGGTGAGAGAAGGTGGGTGAGGGGTAGGTGTGTGAGAGAAGGTGGGTGAGGGGTAGGTGGGTGAGAGGTGTGTGAGAGGTGGGTGAGGGGTAGGTGGGTGAGAGGTGGGTGAGAGGTGGGTGAGAGAAGGTGGGTGAGAGAAGGTGGGTGAGGTGTAGGAGGGTGAGAGGTGGGTGAGGGGTAGGTGGGTGAGAGGTGTGTGAGAGAAGGTGAGGGGGTAGGTGGGTGAGAGAAGGTGGGTGAGAGAAGGTGGGTGAGGGGTAGGTGGGTGAGGGAAGGTGGGTGAGGGGTAGGTGGGTGAGGGCAGGTGTGTGAGTGAAGGAGGGTGAGTGAAAGTGTGTGAGAGAGAGGTGGGTGAAAAAAGGTGGGTGAGTGCTGGAGGGTGAGTAAAGGTCAATAAGAGCAGGTGAGGTCATGTATGTGAGTTAAGTAGGTGCTTGTGTTTGTTTACTGGTGGTCAAGTTGAGTGACAACTACAAGATCTCTCTCTCTCACCTACACTCAGTCCTCTATATATATTCGATCTTCAAGCTGAGTATTGAGTCTGCCTCTACCATTTCCTCGTCCTGGTCATTCCACCTTCTCAACCACCCTGAGACTAAATAAATACTTCCTAGTATCTCTTTGGCTCATTTGTGTCTTCAGATTTCTTATATATCTTCTTGATCCTGGTCCTCTTAATAAAAGGAATTGATGGGGGTTGCCCCATCAATTCCTTTTAGATTTTGTTAGTCGTACCCCCACCAACACACACAGGCACACGCCCCCTCACCTCACAGACACGTAACAGATTAACAGAGGTCAGAGGGAAAGAGAGGCGTGGGTAGACTGCATCTTCATAGACTGTAAAAAGATTTTTGAAACTGTTCCACATAAATTCTAATCTTCGTTAATGTTTCTTGAAGATTAGAAAATAGTTAAACAGTAAAAAACAAAGTCTGGGGGAAGGAGACATGGCTGTAGGGAAGGAAGGGAAGGAGGCAGGGAGGAACGGAAGGAGGCAGGGAGGAATGGAAGGAGGCAGGGAGGAATGGAAGGAGGCAGGGAGGAACGGAAGGAGGCAGGGAGGAACAGAAGGAGGTAGGGAGGAGCGGAAGGAGGCAGGGAGGAACAGAAGGAGGCAGGGAGGAACGGAAGGAGGCAGGGAGGAACGGATGGAAGCAGGGAGGAAGGGAAGTAGGCAGGGAGAAAGGAATGGAGGCATGGAGGAACGGATAGAGGCAAGGAGGAACGAATGGAGGCAAGGAGGAACGGATGGAGACAGGGAAGAATGGAAATAAAGCAGGGTAAAATGGAAGAAAGCAGGGAAGAATGGAAATAAAGGAGATAAGGAGGAAGTAAAGGAGGCTGGAAGGAGTGTACGATCCCTCCCCCTCCCCCACAAGTGGACATAACTCCATGACAACAGTAATAAGCTAGAACATAATAGCCGTGATAAAGTTAAGAGAACACTTGGCTTCATAGCAGTCGTAATAAATCTAAGACAACCCTTACCTGGAATCACTTTCGGAGGTCGCCGCCCCCGTAGCCCGGTCCCAGACCAGTCCTCGTCGTTACTGGTCTGATCAATCAAGCTATTAGTGCCCCTTCCCGAAGTCTAACATATGCACCATAACCCGGTTCCCTCTTAAAGATAGCTGGGGGTTTGTTGGTAATCTTCCTTATGTATGAAGGGAAGGTGTTAAAGAAGCGTGGTCCCTTAACACTTAATGAGTTTTCTCTCTGTGGGCTCATCGCTTCCCTGCTTTTCACTGGAGGCATCCTGCACCGTCTGCCAAGTCTCTTGTATCCATAAAAAGTAATTTCGGTACGCAGGTTTGGTACCAATCCCTTCAGTATTTTCCAGGTATAGAATATGATGCATCTTTCTCGAAAAACGTTCTAAAGTATAGTTCGAGGGACTTCAAGCGATCCCAGTAATTTAGGTGCTTGGCTGTATTTATACGAGTTACGAAAGTTCTCTGAACATTTTCTAGCTTAGTAATTTTGCCTGCCTTAAAACTCTTAGGACTCGTGCAATGTTAGTTTTCTCTGTTGTTCAAGGTTTTTACATTTAGTTTACTATTACAATGTGCATTCTATGGTATAATTAACTATTTTTGTCCTTAAAAACCTTAAAAAAAAATATTTGCATGCAGTTCGTAGGGGTCTGGAACGGATTAATCTTATTTACATACAATCCAATGGGGAAATTAGGTTCGGGTCACGACCAAAGTTTTGGAACGAATTATGGACGTGACCAGAGGTTCCACTGTATTATCACAGTTGCAAGAAAAATTATAGGTTGGGTAACTAGAACCTTCAAAACAAGAAATGAGTAGCCAGTGATGACCAGTCACTGGTTGTCCCTAGGCTGGAGTGTTGCTGTGTACTTAGAGCCCCCTTAAGGGGCGTCTAATGGCTGAGCAGTGAACTCCGTTATTTATCGTCAGAATTCTTTCATTTTTGGTGTACGTTAAAAAGCGTCTTTCCATCATACATTGCCCAAGTTTCAATAAGATAGCCCAACAAACAACTGAGAAAGAACATATTTACCAAAAATCATATATGGCAAGCCCTAGCCGGGTACTGGCACTGCGAGAAGATGTTTCGGCACTACCTGCTGATAAAACATTGCTAATCCGAATTTATCACGGTCG
Source organism: Cherax destructor (assembly GCA_009830355.1). Lineage (NCBI taxonomy): Eukaryota > Metazoa > Arthropoda > Malacostraca > Decapoda > Parastacidae > Cherax > Cherax destructor. The sequence continues at coordinate 717,894 of WNWK01000114.1, read as the reverse complement.
TAATTACAGGAAGTGGGGAAAACTGGCGTCCCTCTCAAATACAACCTACCCAACTTTCCCCACCTCACTATATATACTCATGTACTCTTTACCCAGGTAGATATGTTTGTGACTTGACTACGTTTTGTCCACTGTGTGGGCGAAACGTAATCAATAAAGGATCGCATTATATACCTTTGATATACCTTCGAAGTTTCGAGAGTTTCACTACTCTCGGAGCCCGGCCATGGGCCAGGCATCTGCGGAAGAACAACTCTGGAAACCCATCACAAGCATGTCAGTGACATGCAATCAGGCTCAATAAACTATGCTCTGAATGGAGGTAGTGCCCGAAATAAGCTCCCTTTAAAAAACTATTTCACAGCGGCACATTTTTAATGGTATCAAGAGCTAAACTCGTGTGAGTCATTCAGCGCACTGAGGATGTAATTCAAATTGGGACAGAATGTTAAAAGTCTTTTGCAGAAGCAAAGGCAAGGACTTTTACTGATGCAAAAAAAAACAAAAAACATATGCCTTTGAAAATAGGATCTTTGTACCTGAACTTGCAATGTATCTTTGCGTATCTTACAAATCTTGGTTATACTTGCATGAATGGGAGTGGTTAGGTGAGAGTAAGACATGCCTACAAGGGGCCAGTAGGCCTAATGGTATTCCGTAGAACTGTGGTTGAATGCCTAACTGTATACAACTTCGGTTACACACACGATGACTTGAAGAGTGTTTAGACACTGGTGAACCACCAGGTGGCTACTACAGTATACACAGCGTCAAGGAGATGATATACAGTGTTACTACTGTAAACTATTTTAGTAACTATCAGTGCAAGAGGGGCAGGCACTAGCACCAAAAGAAAATGACAGGACGAGAAGACACATTAAACACAAGACTTACACTACCCTAACTGTCCTGTGCAACCCACGGCATGAAAAGATTTACACTGCCTTAACTTTCCTGTGGCATCCAGGGCATGATAAAGTGTATACAGTGCCACAGTTCTCCTGAGGCGCCATTAAGGATAAGATAAAATAAAGTTTACACTGGGGAGCCTTCAGTAAGTGGTGGTACCTGAGTCCAAGTGCAGGTGTGTATGTGTGTATACAGTAAAGACGACTTCAAGTACAGGTGTGTGTAGTAACACAAGTTGCAGAAACTTTCTTGGCGCTAATAATAATCTTAAGAATAACAACATCAATGAAGGCAAGCAAAATGTAATTATCTCTGACATTAAAGAAAGAAATCCTAAATTCTAAAATAGTAATACAAACTTTGGAGCAACTCAGGTCCTGAAGAACCTTAACCACAAGAACAACAACTTAATTCATACAAGCAAGAAGTAATTATCTTGACAGACAAGAAAAAAAAAGTTGTAATTCATAAGTAAATAAAGTTTGGAGCCACTTAGGTCCACAAGAGCAGTGCAAGACCCAGTGCAGGAAGCAGTGTATGTCACTGAGACAGTGCAGGAAGCAGTGTGTTTGTCACTGAGAGTGCAGGAAGCAGTGTGTGTGTCACTGAGACAGTGCGGGAAGCAGTGTGTGTGTCACTGAGACAGTGCGGGAAGCAGTGTGTGTGTCACTGACAGTGCAGGAAGCAGTGTGTGTCACCGAGACAGTGCGGGAAGCAGTGTGTGTCACCGAGACAGTGCGGGAAGCAGTGTGTGTCACCGAGACAGTGCGGGAAGCAGTGTGTGTCACCGAGACAGTGCGGGAAGCAGTGTGTCACTGAGACAGTGCAGGAAGCAGTGTGTGTGTGTCACTGAGACAGTGCAGGAAGCAGTGTGTGTCACTGAGACAGTGCGGGAAGCAGTGTGTGTCACCGAGACAGTGCGGGAAGCAGTGTGTGTCACCGAGACAGTGCGGGAAGCAGTGTGTGTCACCGAGACAGTGCGGAAGCAGGTGTGTCACCGAGACAGTGCGGAAGCATGTGTGTCACCGAGACAGTGCGGGGAAACAGTGTGTGTCACCGAGACAGTGGGAAGCAGTGTGTGTCACCGAGACAGTGCGGGGAAGCAGTGTGTGTCACCGAGACAGTGGGGAAGCAGTGTGTGTCACCGAGACAGTGCGGGAAGCAGTGTGTCACCGAGACAGTGCGGAAGCAGTGTGTGTCACCGAGGGAACAGTGTCACGAACAGGGAAGCAGTGTGTGTCACCGAGACAGTGCGGAAGCAGTGTGTGTCACCGAGACAGTGCGGGAAGCAGTGTGTGTCACCGAGACAGTGCGGGAAGCAGTGGTGTCACCGAGACAGTGGGGAAGCAGTGTGTGTCACCGAGACAGTGCGGGAAGCAGTGTGTGTCACCGAGACAGTGCGGGAAGCAGTGTGTGTCACCGAGACAGTGCGGGAAGCAGTGTGTGTCACCGAGACAGTGCGGGAAGCAGTGTGTGTCACCGAGACAGTGCGGGAAGCAGTGTGTGTCACCGAGACAGTGCGGGAAGCAGTGTGTGTCACCGAGACAGTGCGGAAGCAGTGTGTGTCACCGAGACAGTGCGGGAAGCAGTGTGTGTCACCGAGACAGTGCGGGAAGCAGTGTGTGTCACCGAGACAGTGCGGGAAGCAGTGTGTGTCACCGAGACAGTGCGGGAAGCAGTGTGTGTCACCGAGACAGTGCGGGAAGCAGTGTGTGTCACCGAGACAGTGCGGGAAGCAGTGTGTGTCACCGAGACAGTGGGGAAGCAGTGTGTGTCACCTGAGACAGTGCGGAAGCAGGTGTGTGTCACTGAGACAGTGCGGGAAGCAGTGTGTGTGCACGACAGTGCGGAAGCAGTGTGTCACTGAGACAGTGCGGAAGCAGGGGTGTGTCACTGAGACAGTGCGGAAGCAGTGTGTGTCACTGAGACAGTGGGAAGCAGGTGTGTCACTGAGACAGTGCGGAATCAGTGTGTGTCACTGAGACAGTGCAGGAATCAGTGTGTGTCACTGAGACAGTGCAGGAATCAGTGTGTGTCACTGAGACAGTGCAGGAATCAGTGTGTGTCACTGAGACAGTGCAGGAATCAGTGTGTGTCACTGAGACAGTGCAGGAATCAGTGTGTCACTGAGACAGTGCAGGAATCAGTGTGTCACTGAGACAGTGCAGGAAGCAGTGTGTGTCACTGAGGCGGTACAGGAAACACTGAGTGTCACTTGAGCAGCATTTCCCAACTTATAAACAACAAATCACCGAGACCTTTTCAAGGACTGGGCCGCGGGGTCGTTGACCCCCGGAACACCCTCCAGGTAGACTTCAGGCAGATAGACATAGAGAAGCTCTCAGCAAACATTTATACTATCACCAGAATCCGCTTAAAATCCGAGTACCGTGCTCAGTACCATACTTTCACTCACTAAGTACTATTCTCTCCCTAAGTACCATGCTGTCCCTCTGTTAAACTCACTTACATATTAAAAACATAACTAAGAAACACAGGGGTAGGCCTACTGGCCAGACAGGTCTGACCTAGAAACACTACAGTAGGCAAGACTTGTCCTGCTCATATATTATTGGGTAGCAGCCTTCAACAAATATTGCAACAGTAGCCAATGTTGAAATTGCACATTATTATACTTGACGTGAAGCGGTACACACGAGTGGGTAATTCATGATGAGTATTGGCGGAGGCTCGATCCTCCCTCCGTTAATGCTGAGACTGACACACTGCCTAACCCAAATGAAAATACGAGGACCCCATGTAAATACAAGGAACCCCAACGGAAATACAAGGACTCCCAGTGGAAATACAAGGAGACCCCAATGGAAATACAAGACCACAATGGAAATAAAGGACCCCAACGGAAATACAAGGACCCCCAATGGAAATACAAGGAGAACCCAATGAAAATGCTAGGACCCCAATGGAAATACAAGGAGAACCCAATGAAAATGCTAGGACCCCAATGGAAATACAAGGACCCCCAATGGAAATACAAGAACCCAATGAAAATGCTAGGACCACAATGGAAACACAAGGACCCCAATGGGAATACGCGGACTCCAATGGAAATAAAAGGACCCCAATGGAAACACAATGACCCCAATGGAAATACAAGGACCCCCAATGGAAATAAGTCACTGACCTTTTCTTGGTTAGTCCTAGGTAATTTATACACATTTGAAACTAGTGACAAACATTCCCTCTGAGGCCACAGCATGACTCGAGATATATAATGTTTGTAAATAACTTCGCCCGTTTGCAAATTGTTAAGCATGTTAAACTATGTATGATAAATGTACTTAAATAAACTTACTTAACCCTTGACATGTGAACATAATACACGTTCCTGTTGTACCCGGGCCGCGGGGGCGATGACCCCCTGAATCAACAGGTAGGCAGGTAGACCCCCACCTCTTCATTCCCTTCCCCTCCCTAGTGATTTTGCCACCCCTCCCTCACTCATCCCCCCAGTCTTGTGGGGATTGCTTCCCCCACCCCCTCCTGCCACCCCACTCTTCTTGTCGCCCATAGCCCCATCCCTTCCACCACTCCCAATCCCTCTCTTCCCTGCGAGGTCGCTGCCACCCCACCACCACTCCCCTCCCCTGAGAGGTCGTTGCTACCACTTAACCACCCCCTCCCCTCCCTAGAGAGGTCACTACCACCCCTCGCCTCCCCTGAGAGGTCACTGCTACCGCCCCACCACCCCCTCCCCGCCTCTGAGAGGGCGCTACCACCCCACATCAACAATGCAGTGTTTCATAACCACCCATATCGCTCCCCCCACCACCAGCGGCACCCACACCAGCAGTAATAACCCCTTGGTAGTATCTATCCCACTGGGGGCCCTGACAGCCCCAGGAAGCCAAAATAACCCTAGGGAGCAAAAAGAAAATGAATATTCAATTAGATTCAACGACTCCAAAGACGATATTAAAAAAACTCTCTCCAAAACTCGAAATAAAACCACTAAAACAACAATAACCAACTCAACGTTAAATTAAGTCACGTCGTCTGATAATAATAATCTTTATTTCTACAAGTATATGATACAACTTAAGAACATGGGAAAGAAGGAGCACTGCAGCAGGACTACTGGCCCATGCGAGGCAGGTCCAACTCACACCCACTCATGTATTTATCTAACCTATTTTAAAACTACACAACGTTTTAGCTTCTATGACGGTACTCGGGAGTTTGTTCCACTCATCCACAACTGTTACCAAACCAGTGCTTTCCTATATCTTTTCTGAATCTAAATTTTTCCAACTTGAAACACTGCTGCGAGTCCTGTCTGGGTTTGATATTTTTAGCACATTATTTACATTCCCTTTATTTATTCCCGTTTTCCATTTATACACCTCAATCATATCCCCACTAATTCTACGCCTTTCTAGAGAGTGTAGATTCACGGTCCTCAGTCTATCATCGTAGGGTAGACCACAGACCATAGCTGACATTTTTGTTATGATAGTTGTACTTGTGCGTACCTGTACCTAAATAAACTTACCGTATTTACGGTATATAAGACGCACTCCCCCCTCCCACAAAAATGTCTTGGAAAATCAGTCTGCGCCTTATATGCTACTAGGTCAGATGTCGTGCTCCTTTCTTAAGGAGGCATTAGCTTAAGTCGGTAGGAGACTTGGACGCATGGGTGAGTAGGCCTGCTGCAGTGTTCCTTCTTATGTTCTTAAGTCACTTTAGCAGTTGTTTACAAATGTTAAGTTACAACTGCTTGGAAACATCGTCTTATATATCTCACATGCTCGTGCGCCTTATATGCCGGAAAACACGGTACTTTGTCCCAGCCAGTGACACTGTGAAGAAGCTTAGTAGTAACTTCTGCTCTACAGCAAGATCTTATCTTGCTCAGAGGAAGGTCTGGTCTGGGACCCAGCCGCGGGGAGCCTTGACACTCACAACACTCTCCAGGTAGGTAGACTCCAGGTAGGTAGACTCCAGGTAGGTAAACTCCAACATCCAGACCTCCATCTTAATCACGGATATCATTTTCACTGTTGCCAACACAGTCAAATGGAAGACTGACAGAGTCGCTTCAACAGTAGCATTCTGACTGCTTTACGTAAAACGTGTTCACTGGCTCTCAGTACTATCGCCTTTTAGTTTCTTCGTTGTGTTATAGATGATTATTTTTTGTGGACAGAGGACAACCTAACATGAGAAATTTGTTGCAAGCTATAACTAAGGAATCTATTTAGGTCTACAAAGCTAATATAACACGCATCAGCAAAGCTAGGATAACACACTTCCACAAAGCTAGGATAAAACTATGGAAAAATAAATTTGTAAATTTGTGTCCAACGATAAATTTTACTACAGAAATTTGGTATGGCTATGGGTAATCCTTTATCACCTATATTAAGCAATCCAAAACCTTAATAGAATGCCTAACATATCGTCATTGCCTTACTGAAGTCTCCCAGCTCAGACTGACACATTTCCCTACGTAATGTACATGCAAGCCACCCTGGGTGATGGAATGTAACAGCGAAAACATAAGCTTTTGTTCCCACTGTGGAACTCACACAGAGTAGTGCAGCACTTCTTTAACGTTATAACAGAAGGGCAATAAGCATCACAAACACCGATGTTAAAGCCGCCCCCGACGCCAGCCGTGCCCAGACTTCTTTAAAAGGTTTTAATAATTCTAGGCAGGTACCAGTGACTTAATGTCTCCTGTTGACAGTCTGCCCTCTTCTCCCCCCCACCTTCCCCTTTCCCTTCCCCTTCCAAGGATGAGGCAACCCTATTTCCCTTCTACACCATAGCCTCCACCAACTACTCCCTCTCTCAAACTTCCAACTAACCACCACTTTCCCAATACCCTAAACCAAACCCCCCCTCCCTCATACCATTAAACAATTTGGTCCCAAAACAAGCTATGTTTTGTTAAATTTACTCATAGTTTTACAGATTGTATTAAATTATACAATATTTATCTAAAGAACCTTGTTATATATAGCTGAGCACAACTTAACGATCTTATCATACCACCCCATCCCTCCTATCCATATCTGGATTGCTAGCGCATTCAACTCACACACTGAAGTCCGTCGTTCGATCCCCGGTACAGTCGGAAACATTGGGACGTGTTTCCTTAAGACACCTGCTGTCCCTGTTCACCTATCAGAGTAAAATAGATACCTGGGTGTTAGTGGACTGGTGTGGGTCGCATCCTGGGACAAAACTGACCTAATTTGCCCGAAATGCTCTGCATAACAAGCGGCTTTCTATATAGTAGCATGTCATTGATGTCAGCTAGACCTGTATACTTTGTATATGTACTTGTAGATATAAAGATTATTATTATTACACTAACACCCTTCCCACATTCAGAGGACAATCCACCATTCCTTCCTCTTTCCCAAACGAAAGTCCAGCATCTCTTGGTTTAGCTGCCATGTTATTCTCAACTGGTATTTTTGGGGGTGGCCCCCCAAAAAGAAGAAGAAACACATTCACTGCCATTCGTTCAATCACTATCTTGCCAAAAGTATGCTGGCATCACAGAACATCAGTAGAATGTAAATAAAATGTGAGACCTGTTGGATGTTTTAGCCCCTTCATCCCTCCCAGCAACCCTTTCTGGGAAGACCCTACACCACCTTCCCTCCATCCCAGATTTACATACCCTTCTAGGTATCCTCTATTCCTCCACCCTAAGTCACTAAATCACCTAAAAAAAAAAAACTCCTCACCCATTACATTTATGGTACCACCCACACTTTTTTCTAATTCCCATGCTCTGAATTCTGTACATAATATTCACACCACCTCAAACATGACATTTCCACTTCCTCCAGCCGCCTCCTCCTCGCAGTAACGTTTAAAAACCATGTTTCACACCTATATAATAGTGTTGGTACCGTTCATCTCTGGTACCATTCTATTTTTCTACTTCTTATCCTTGTATAATCATTCCTAGCTACATTCTTTATTCAGTCGTCCTTTATGCTCTGTAATTTTAATATGTTCTTTTGCTCCTTTGGCCTCTCTGCAACTTTGATTAAATGAAGGGCTCTGTACTCTCCTACTTGTACTCTCTTATTTGTGGTTGCCAGGGTAGTGTTCAGCTCCTGGCCCTGTCTCTTAAATTACCACTAACTGGGTTTACTCCCTCTACTTTTTCGTCCAAATCATTACTTCCAAAACACCTCAATCTGCAGCAATACTTACTGACATCCCTGTGACTCATGCGAGTCTAACTTCTAACTAAGCCTCCTTGTACCTTCCTCATCTCTCAAACAGGATATCCCTGTTCACCCTATCAAGTCCTCTTGAGTATTTTGTACGTCGTTTTCATGTCATCAGGTTCAGTTCCGTTAGCCTCTCCTCCTCGTTTCATACATCAGCACTTTCTCCTGTTTCTTATTCTCTGCAGCAAATACTCGTTTGGCAGTAATCTCAATAAAGTATCATTCTCGACCCATCTTAGAGTATGTAGCACCAGCATGGAACTCACACCTTCTTTATCAGGTGTAAATTCCATACTGGTACTGATGGGCCTGACGTATATAGTGTCGAGAATGATTCTTTGTTGAGATTACTGCCAACCGAGTATTTGCCGCACAGAATATTTGGTTGATGTGTGTGTCTGGCGTTATGCTGGGCATTATGTTCATCCCTATGTCTTTGTCCTTTAGTGAAATTTTCAGCCTCTGTTCCCCGAGTCTATACTCAGTTTCCGGTCTTCTTACCTCCTCCTCACTTTTCATAGCTTTGTGTTTGAATTCCACCTTTATTATATCTTTAACATTTGTCCTGCAGTTTGTCCATCTGTAACCTTTCCTTATCTGTTTTTTTTATTTTCCTTGCTGACTTTACATCATCAAACGGGGATATATCTGACTATCTCTTCTGGTATACCATTCACACGCACCATGTCCTAATATAAATCTTTGAGGAACCCCTTGTTACACTTCCCCATTCTGACATCTCCGACAATCACTCTTTGTCTCCATCCTCTTTGATCCATTCTAGTGAATTCCCTGTTATTCCTGCTTGCTCCTCAAGTGTTTGTCCCAGTCGCTTGTGTGGTACAGTATCAAATGCTTTTTTGCAGTCTAAGAATATGGAGACCATCCATTCTATCTCTCCTGGCTCGCTTCTGTTACTCCCCCAATAAACCTGATGCATGAGAGAGAGAGAGAGAGAGAGAGAGAGAGAGAGAGAGAGAGAGAGAGAGACGGGCAGAAAGCAGCAACTTCACTCTGGCTATAACCTTCTCCAGAACATCACTTCATCTGAGATCATTTATCCCCAGGATGACTCGAGTCTGGAACACATTCGTACAGCATAATGATGTCAACGAGATAAAATCAGTTGATCAAATGAAATTGCTGGCCCACAGATGGCTCCAACTTCATCCTGTTCCCTACTTGTATGTTTCATAACAATAAAAATGCTTTCAAATGAGCTGATGTAGGTAACAGCTCTTAGCTTGTCAATAAAGTTAGGAACCCTTAACTTGTAAATAGCTTGTCAATAAACTTAGGGATCCTTAAACCTTGTCAAACCCTGTTTAAGAGAGAGAGAGAGAGAGAGAGAGAGAGAGAGAGAGAGAGAGAGAGAGAGAGAGAGAGAGAGTTATTCTCTGCACCCTGACCTCCCAACACGCCCCGAGTTTTTACTCTCGGGTGATCCACTACAGCTGGTGAACTGTGGTAACCTGAGCCTCCCTCTCCCTTTCCTTCCCTTTCCTCTCCATCTCCCTCTCCCTCTCCCTAGCAAAGCTCTACACTGAGCTAACCGTTGTCTCAATAAAAGCTTGTTCTGCAACCTGTATCCATTCTTCACATTCCCTAAGAAAATCGCAGCAGCAGCTGGACTCCCCTGGGCAGGACCCAGGGCACGACCCGGGGCAAGACCCGAAGTGCCCCAACCACCACCTGTACAGTCAACTCACCACATGCTTGAGAACTGGTCCTGCCCACAGGATATGAACACCTAACTTGTACCTGGTCAAAATTACATATCCCACATCCCCCCCCCACATCCCCATCCCGTCCATCCCGGCGGGACCGGAGACAACCTGACCAAGGAGGGCATACCTCAGGTATTCCCGGTGAAGGGGTACTACGCCCTTAACTCTACCAGCATACATAAGGGGGATTATCAATAGTCCCCTGGCTGTCTTCAAGAGGGAGCTGGACAGATACCAAAAGTCAATATCTGATTAGCCGGGCTGTGGTTCGTACGTTGGACTACGTACAACCAGCAGTATCAGCCTGGTTTATTAGGCCCTGATCCACCGCGAGGCCTGGTCATGGACCGGGCCGCGAGGACGATGACCCCCGAAACATCCTCCAGGTAATACCCCGACACCTTCATTGTTATCCCTCCAAGGTAGCTGTGTGTTAGCCCACTACTGTGAGTAGCATCCAGCGACTGAGGAAGCTCAAGAGCTCCTGGAATGTCATATCCTGTGAATACCTCAAGTACGAAGGATGTTCTCGGGAAGTAAAAATAAAGAAAAATTGTATCTTTTGTATTTGGTTATTTCCAAAATTGATGTATGCTAGTTAGGTTAGGTTATTTTACATTAGCTTTGATTAAGTTAGTTTTGGTTAAGTTATGTTAGGCATGGATGTATGTTAATTAAGGTTAGGTTAAGCATAGTCTGATTATATTAGGTTAGGTATGGATGCTGGTTAGGTTAGGTCAGGGATGCCATTCTTCTGTACTTTCAGATGTGCCATTTTTATTAGTGCCATTTTCACCCAAAAGCTGAGTGCCTAAAAGGCAAGTGAAGAATATAACTTTGGTGTGTCTGTGTCTAGCAATAGGAATAATACTTTAGGTAAAAGAAGGAACTTTGTCAAGCCGTTACAGCTTGATAAAGCTCCTGGAGAGCGAAACGTTGCCACAATAAAATGTCGCATTATTTGCACTTGTGTCCTTCCAACATATTGTCGGTAATTTTACCAACATTATTACAGGAATAATATTAGGAGAGAAGTAAATAATAAGAGTGAATGTTTTAGGAATGCAGTTAGAAGCCTGAAGATTTATCATCCTCTCTGATCTATAATATCAACGTAGATAAGTACGTTTATGGAGCAACATGCAATGTGAACAGATTGATTAATGTTGTAATGACCAGGCTTAGGCTTGGTTACAAGTACTTCTGGCAGTTTGACAGACACACGCATGAAAAAAACAAATGCAAAGTATGTGGCCAGCCCTACGGCCACTTCCTTGAACATTATGTGCTTTAATGTCCACTTACTGAGGTATGTGGAGATAGACAGTATAATAACTTATGTGTTATGTCAAGATATCTTATTAATGAGAGTAAGATATCAAACATATTAAGTAAATTTCCTAAATTTGCTTGCAACAGATAAGTCAATTGTAGATCTAAATCCATATGTACTCCTGTTAATCCTTTTGGGGCCTAGTTCCTAAGCCTTTTGTGTATCCACATGTTCTTGCGCTACCCTCCCCAGGATGGTTATGGGGTGTACAATAAGGTAGTCGCTTCGGCGAAAAAATCACAATCGAGTGCGCCACCTGTTGTGGTAACACTGACCTTCTCACACAGTACATTACTGTCACGATTAATACTAGTGCACCTTAAAGTTGATGGTTGGTTAATGAAGAATACCTTAATCCCTAAAACAGGGATTAAAACAAGCTCTCAGCATATTTACACTGAGAGATATACACCTCTCGTGTACACATCCTGTGTTTTAATTAAATGTAGCCTCGCTGTCTCTCTTGAAAACTAATATTTAGCAAGCCACTACTTGAAATAACGATATTATTATTATTTTTGAATTTATCATTAATTATTATCAATTATTTTATCATTTATTATTTAGTATTATTATGGTGTCCCTTTATGGTGTCCCGTAGCTCGATCGCTAGCGCACTCAGCTCACACACTGTGGTCCGGGGGTCGATCTCCGGTACGGGTGGAAACATTAGGACGTGTTTCCTTAAGACACCTACTGTCCCTCTTCGCCTATCAGTAAAATAGGTACCTGGATGTTAGTCGACTGGTGTGGGTCGCATCCTGGGGACAAAATTGAACTAATTTGCGGGAAATGCTCAGCATAACAAGGGGCTTTCTATATAGTAGTATGTCACTGACGTCAGCTAGGACTGAATACCGTGTACATGTACTTGTAGAAATAAAGATTATTATTATTATTATTATGGTACAAATGGTATATATAACCGCCAAGTTGAAGAGACCTTTACCATGTTGCTTCAAGGCTGGACTGATTACATCACCTATTCACTTCGTCCACCTTTTGTAGTCGACTGATAAAGCCTGCAGCGCAGGCGAAACGTTTCATCCATAAAGATTCTTTGTGTAGCCCGCTTGTTTTATTCTTACTGAAGCACCAGACGAGCCTGGCCTATGGCCGGGCTCCGGGATTAGAAAGACACTCGAAACTCATCAAAGGTATATTCAAATCCGTATGGGTGACAGAGCAATGAAATGAGGATAGGAAGTGTTAAGAATGCAGAGAGCGCTGAAGCAGTCACTGTGGCCTACTAGCCACGCCAGCTGTCACAGCCTCATGCACGAGTGATGCGCAGAAATTTACACATTAAGATGGAAGCTACAGTCTTTTCGAAAAGAAAGCGGCTCTGGGAAAATTATCGCCCCCGCTGCCAAGTTTCAGACTAGGCCTCTTAAACTGGAGTGGAAACACTACAAGATCAACCAGGCTGTGATGGATATGTGAAGAAGCGAGCCACCAGCAGCAACAGCCTGGTTGACCAGGCAAACAACAGACAAGCCTGGCCCGTGGCCGGGCTCCGGAAATAGACAGTCGAAACTCATCGAAGGTATATCGAAGGTATAGATTAGGTGGATTAGAGCCTGATCAACCAGGCTGTTACGTAGGTAGGTAGTACCATTTTACAGGCTCTTGAGACAAAAACGCAATGACTAGCAGTCCTGTCAGAGTGCAAAACATTTACTAAGCTTACGTGTGACATTCGTAAAACAACAGACTAATGGTGATAAATAATAAACCTTGATTATCCACCAATAAACTTGTGCGCTTTTTAGAGTACATCAACCTAGCCAAACTGATTTATAAGTAAATCTTAACGAAAAAAATCACAGAAATTAGATTTATATCCCAGTACGTTAAAATGCTGTAGATAAACATTTAGAAAGCAACTTGAAACGTAAACATATTAACCTATTGGCCCATACCTGGCAGGTGCTACGGTAGGCCTACTGGCCCATGACTGGCAGGTGCTACGGTAGGCCTACTGGCCCATGAATGGCAGGTGTTACGGTAGGCCTACAGACCCATGCCTGGCAAGGTAACTTCTTCGTGTATCACCTGGCTAGTTCCTGGTACAAGAGTGTTGAGAGTACAAGGTAACTTCTCAGTGTATCACCTGGCTAGTTCCTGGTACAAGAGTGGTGAGAGTACAAGGTAACTTCTCAGTGTGTCACCTGGCTAGTTCCTGGTACAAGAGTGGTGAGAGTACAAGGTAACTTCTCAGTGTATCACCTGGCTAGTTCCTGGTACAAGAGTGGTGGGAGTACAAGGTAACTTCTCAGTGTATCACCTGGCTAGTTCCTGGTACAAGAGTGGTGAGAGTACAGGTAACTTCTCAGTGTTCACCTGGCTAGTACGGGAAAGGTAACTTCTCAGTGTGTCACCTGGCTAGTTCCTGGTACAAGAGTGGTGAGAGTACAAGGTAACTTCTCAGTGTATCACCTGGCTAGTTCCTGGTACAAGAGTGGTGAGAGTACAAGGTAACTTCTCAGTGTGTCACCTGGCTAGTTCCTGGTACAAGAGTGGTGAGAGTACAAGGTAACTTCTCAGTGTGTCACCTGGGAGAATAGTAATCCTGCTGCCATTGTTCCTACACAGCATATTCAATTAGTTTGCTTTTGGTGAAGCATAAAAGATGCAACCCATGAACGACAAAACGTTGATGTCTGGTTAGGTGCCGGCTTACATCATGTCACTTTTGTGTTCTTATAAAAGTTCCAGCTTCAGCTACTTGCATGCTAGACTTTTTTCAAGCCAGACTTTTTTTTCCGAAAAGAATTACAGAGCTCAGCCCACACTGACCCGAATTCAACAGCCAAGAACATTCAACCAAACATAAAAAGCTCTTTAAAGGGCAGGTTCCTCGATGTTTGTGTATTCAAGTCTTCTTGCGCCACCCACTCGATGGATACAGGACGCGTATTAAACTAGCCGCTCTAAAAGCAAGAATAGCATATAAATAACAACAACAAAAGAACCGGGTCAGAAGGGCAGAGGAGGAAAACAAATTTGCGAGACAAGTTTAGTAACTAACTCTAAATACTTGACATGTGAACATGTCAAGTATTTAACATAACATGTAACTAGGGAATGTGTGTGTGTACTCACCTAGTTGTGGTTGCAGGGGTCGAGTCATAGCTCCTGTGTGTGTGTGTGTAAGTGAGAAGGCTTGGGATTGAGAAAGATGTGCCTAGTATAAGCCCAGCAGGCCTAGCACAGTGCTAAGTAAAATTGGTCAATTAGCAAGAACTACTTGAAAATAAAGTCCTTTCTAAAATTTTCTCTTATACGTTTAAAGATATATTTTTTTAATTTATGTTAATAAAAAAATTAATAATTTTGTACCAAAAGCACCTTAGAAAACTTACCTAACCTTATCATAACAAGGCAATTTAATTTAGCCTAATCCTACTAAATATATTTTAGATAAGTTTACAATAATTTAATAATAAACAAACACAATGAAATATATTTTTTTGTTAGGTTCAGAATGATTTTTGTGAAATTATTGCATACACAAATTTTCGCTTGCCTTATTCGGCAAGAAGAGCGTTGCTATTTAAGTAAAAATAGCAAGTTTTACCTATTCGGCACGACATTATATGTTCAATTGACCTGTCCCACTCATTCTGAGTGTCAACACGCTACCTTTTCTCTGAAAAAAACGTCCCCTTAATGTACCTGTCGCTGTTCTTGTAACATTGCAAGGGTCCTGATGACGCATGGAGACGTGTAAAAGATCTTGAGCTAAAGATTTCCATCACCCCCTTGGTTTGTCTTGCATTGTTAAGATCGCCTGCCTGTCATTATACTGCATTATCTTCAAATGAATGATTGCTTATACAGTGAATTAATTTGATCCTCCGAGTTTTCATCGATGCAATTACAAGTTTTCAAACGTTTTAGAGATTTTATGAGGATACTTGGGAGAGGATAAATAACCCGACCCACACACCCTTCCCTCCCTCCCTCCCCAACTTCCAACCCTCCCCCTCCTTCCCCTCTCCCTCTCTCCTCATCCATAATGTAAACACCAACGTGGTACTTTAAGCTCTGACCATCTGAGACTTCATCCGAGTGACGTCATACACTAAATATAGCACACTCTCATCCACTTCTTTTACACACTTCACACTAATTTCACCAATGCCCAGTCCATGACTAGGCTTCCCAATGGCTCGGAGTCTGATCAAACAGGCTGTTACTGCTGGCTGCACGTAATCCAACGTACGAACCACCGCTCGGCTGTTCGAGTACTGACGTTATGTAGCTATCCAGTTCCCTCTTGAAGACAGCCAAAGGTCGACTGGTAATCTCCTTTATATATGATGTGAGGCTTGTGAACAGTCTTGGGTCTCAGCCACTTATTGTGTTTTCTCTTAGTGAACTCATGGTACCCCTGTTTTTCATTAGAGGTATGTTGGCTTTCGTAGGGAGTGATTTCCGTGTGCAGATTTTGGACCAGTCCCTCTTAAGATTTTCCAGGTATAAATTATGTATCTTTCTCGCCTGCATTCCAAGAAGTACTGGTCAAGGGACTTCAAACATAACTGCTTGGCTGAACTTATAGGTGTAGTGAAGGTTGCAGTGATGCATCTCTCTTGCCTGTGCTCCAGTAAATACAGGGCAAGTGACTTCAAGCGTTCCCAGTAATTAAGGTGTTTGACGTCACTTATATGTGCGATAAAGGTTCTCTGTACATTTCTTGATCTGCAGTTATGCTTGCCTTGATTATCTGTCCTAAGTTCTTCACACAAGTTTTTCATTGTACTGTATGGTTAAAATTTGCTTTAAGCTCTGGTCTAGCTTTTATTTCCTCAAGTTTTCCATAACGGAGTAACTGAAATTTATCCTCATTAAACATCATATTGTTTCCTGTGACCCACTGGAAGACTTGATTTATATCCGCTTGGATAAAAACTCCATAAAAACTCTCTCCTGATGTTGGTAACCATCCACCTATTACACCTGCTACACTGGTCCCTTCGAAATACATCCTATCATATGTGACAAAGTTACTTCCCCTTTTCTAAGTATACTGTTTACTTATATGCTTTAATGTGAGCACTTGGTGTACACATCCTCTACCCTTCCTAGTTCCTCTGTGATCTGGAATTCTTTTTGTTTTACTCTAAACTCTTTCATCAATAATTCTGTGCAACATTTGGGTATATTTATTTGCCAAAATATTTCGCCTGCATGCAGGCTTCTTCTGTCGAATACAGAAGCGATTTAATACTGGAGACAAAGGGAGAAGTTGAGGGGTAATTATGAGGTGTTCAGTCCCTCAGCAGTGAGAGATGTGAAGGTAGTATGAGGGGGGGAGGCTTGAAAGGGGTGGAGGGGTAGTAATTAACAATGAAGGGAGGGAGGACTACCACGATAAACTACCATCACCATAAAAAAGGGACCTGGCCACCGCCCTTCTCATAAACAAGCAGCACCACGCAACAACAAAGAACTCATAAAAAAAGATGGTGGAGGCTGAGAGAGAGCGAGAGAGAGAGAGGGACAGGGATTGTCAGGGATGGGGGGAAGGGATACTGGCGGAGGGTTGCCTCTTTGGTATTCCAGGGGCCGTTTCCTTGACCTTCCCGAGGCAGCAAGAGGCGCAGCATCAACCCACCCTCTCATTTCTTCTCTGTAACGTAACCCACCACCCGTGTCACAACCCACCACTTCTGCCCCCCACCCAACTGTCCCTTCACCCGAGAGATGGCAGTTCCCAAGTGACAGTAACTCCAGCTATGCTGGAAGGAACCATTTGAAGCTGCCCTAGCTGATGAACCCTTGCTGGAATGTTGAATAATAATAATAATAATAATAATAATAATATTTATTAACACATTTATTTATTAACACATCGGCCGATTCCCACCAAGGCAGGGTGGCCCGAAAAAGAAAAAACTTTCATCATCATTCACTACATCACTGTCTTGCCAGAGGGGTGCTTTACACTACAGTTATAAAACTGCAACATTAACCCCCCTCCTTCAGAGTGCAGACACTGTACTTCCCATCTCCAGGACTCAAGTCCAGCCTGTCGGTTTCCCTGAATCCCTTCATAAATGTTACTTTGCTCACACTCCTTACCTTTGATATACCTTTGAAGAGTTTCGAGAGTATCTACTCTCTGAGCCCGGCCATGGGCCAGGCTCGTCTGTGGCCGGGCTCGTCTGGTGCTTGCCTGGTCAACCAGGCTGTTGCTGCTGGAGGCCCGCTGTCCCACATATCCATCACAGCCTGGTTGATCTGGCACCTGGTGAAGATATTTGTCCAGTTTCCTTTTGAAGGCTTCTACACTGGTTCCAGCCGTGTTTCGGATATCTTCTGGTAAGATGTTGAATAGTCTGGGACCCCGGATGTTAATACAGTGCTCCCGTATTGTCCCCACCGCACCCCTGCTCCTCACTGGGTTATTTTACATTTTCTCCCATATCTCTCACTCCAGTATGTTGTTATGGCAGTGTGCAGATTTGGGACCAGGCCCTCAAGTACTTTCCATGTGTATATTATCATGTATCTCTCTCTCCTCCGCTCCAATGAGTACATGTTCAAGACTTGAAGGCGTTCCCAATAATTTAGATGTTTCAATGGCTCAATGTGAGCCGTAAACGATCTCTGGATTTGTTCCAGCTCTGCTATTTCTCCTGCCCTGAACGGGGCCGTCAGCACTGAGCAGTATTCTAAGTGAGGGAGCACTAGCGATTTGAATAGTGTCACCATCGGCATTATTTCCCTTGTTTTGAAAGTTCTCAATACCCACCCCGTCATCTTCCTGGCTGTTGTGATCTTTGTCTTGTTATGGTCTTTAAACGACAGATCAGCAGACATAATTATTCCCAAGTCCTTTACGTGTTCCTTTCGTTCTATGTGGTGACCCTCTTGCGTTTTGTATATAGTGTTCCTTTTGAGTTCTTCATTTTTTCCATACCTAAGCAGCTGAAACTTATCACCATTGAACGTCATGTTGTTCTCCACTGCCCACTGGAAGACCCTGCTTATGTCCTCCTGTAATTTTTCAGTGTCCTCTACCGTAGTGACTTTCATGCTTATTTTAGTGTCATCTGCAAATGATGATACAAGTATTAAAAACCATTTGTATCCATTCACTCCTATCAAATACGCTCACACATGCTTGCTGGAAGTCCAAGCCACTCGCACACAAAACCTCCTTTACCCTCTCCCTCCAACCTTTCCTAGGCCGACCCCTACCCCGCCTTCCCTCCACTACAGATTTATACACTCTCGAAGTCATTCTGTCTCGTTCCATTCTCTCTACATGTCCGAACCATGCATAAGTTGTATCAACATGATACAACTTATACATACCTAGCTGACATCAATGACATACTATACAGAGAGCGCCTGGTTGTGCAGACCCACACCAGTTGACTAACATGCAGGTACCTACTTGCTGCTAGGGAAACATGGACAGCAGGTGTAAGGAAACACGCCCAATGTTTCCATCCTTACCGGGGCTCGAACCACGAACACTGAATGTGTGAGCCGAGTGCGCTACCAACCAAGCTACGAGACACCTTGATACCCTTATTGTTGCACTGAAGTCTCCCTGCTCGAGCTGACACATTTCAATACCTACCTACCTGGAGTCTACCTGGTGGAGGGCATTCCGGGGATCAACGCCCCCGCGCCTGGTCCACGACCAGGCCTCCTGGTGGATCAGATACCTAAAGTCAGTGCCAGATCAGCCGGGCTGTGTGGTTCGTACGTTGGACTACGTGCAGCCAGCAGTAACAGCCTCGTTGATCAGGCCCTGATCCACCGGGAGGCCTGGTTATAGACCGGGCCGCGGGGACGTCGATCCCCGGAATGTCCTCCAGGTAGACTCCAGGATCAGGGCCTGATCAACGAGGCTGTTACTGCTGGCCGGACGTAGTCCAACGTACGAACCACAGCCCGGCTGATCTGGCACTGACTTTAGATATCTGTCCAGCTCCCTTTTGAAGACAACCAGAGGTCTTTTGGCAATTCCCCTTATGGCTGGTGGGAGGCTGTTGAACAGTATACTCAGTTCTAGCTATTATTTCCTCCAGTTTTCCCTAACGGAGTAGTTGGAATTTGTCTTCATTGAACATATTGTTCTCTGTTGCCCATTGGAAAACTTGGTTTATATCTTCTTGGAGATTTGCCGTGTCCTCAATGGATGACAGTCATGCAGATCCTAGTATAGTCTGCAAAGGTTGATACGGTGCTATGGTTTACATCTCCCTCTATGTCTGATATGAGAATGAGGAACAAGATAGGGGCGAGTACTGTACCACAGAGCTTTTTACTATGGCAGCTTCCGATTCTTTGTGTTCGATTGGTTAGAACGTTGAAGATCCATCTGCCTACTTTGCCAGTTATCCCTTTAGCACGCATTTTGTGTTCTATTACACTATGATCGCACTTGTCAAAGGCTTTTGCAAAGTCTGTGTATACTACATCTGCATTCTGTTTGTTTTCCAGTGCATCTAGGACCATATCATAGTGGTCTAGCAGTTGCGAGAGGCAGGAGCGACCTGCTCTGAAACCATGTTGCCCTGGATTGTGCAATTTTTTGGGAGTCCAAGTTGTTTGCAATCCTGCTTCTTAGAACTCTTTCAAAGCACACACAACCCGAACATATAAAAACTCTTTCAAAGACTTTTATGAGCCCCATCCTGCGTGATGAATTACGACAGGGAAAACATAGCTAGCTTTATTTCCTACTGTTTAATTATACAGAGCAGCAGCACACTGCTGATGCATTCAATTTTTTTAAAATAAAAAATGATGTCATCCACCACTTACGTGCCACAACCCATCAGCGTACATGAGCAAGTAGACCTGCAGCAGTGTTTCTACTTTATGTTTCCTATGTTCAAAACCCACAAACCCTAGGCCTACACCCACCACCCCCAGGCCTACACCAACAAGTACTGTGCTACCAACCACCAGTCCGTGTCCTTCCCTATCACCATTGTTCTCTTCTTGGCACGCACGCACACACCCCACGCAGCCAGGAGCTGCGAATCGACCCCTGCAACCATAAATAAGCGAGTACACAGGGGCAGACAAAAGACTCTGAACCACAGGACAGTACCTCCAACGTATATGGCGTCAAAAGTTCTGGGAAAGACAGTAAGGAAAATAATACTGGAGGACGCGAGCAAGAGATTCTTTACACAATACCAGCATAGATTCTGGGATGGAAAATTCTCTTACAAATCTGCTGGCGTTTTATGAGTCGCGAAAATAAAAGAAAAACAGGGCTGGATAGACTGCATCTTCTTGGACTGCAGGAAAGCGTTTGATACAATATCAAGGATTTCTCCAGAAATTTGAGGAACGAGCAGGGTTTTTATTATTACAATCAAAACTAAGAGCTAAACCCACAAGGAGGCAGAGTTAAAGGGCAAAGGACCTCCAGTGGGTCAGAGAATACCTAAACGACAGAAGGCCGAAAGAATAAAAGTAAGGGATGTAAATCAGCCCAAGAGAGTAACGAGGAGGGTTCAGCAGGGACCAGTATTAAGATAAGGTTTTGTTCGGAATTTTAACCCTGGAAGGTTAGCCACCCAGGTTAACTCAAGAAAGGCAGTGCGTCATCGAGGGACTGTCTGTCTTATTTCCATTATGGTCCTTAAATCTTGCCCCCCAGGATGTGACCCACACTAGTCGACTAACACCCAGGTACCTACTTGCTTGCTAGGTGAACGGAACAACAGGTGTAAGGAAACACGCCCAATGTTTCCACCCTTGCCGGGGATCGAACCACAGACACTGTGTGTGAGGCGAGAGCGTTGCCTACCAGGCCACGGGCCACCCGTATCAGGCCACGGGCCAACTGTACTAGGCCACAGTAACGGCTTTTAATGTATGTGAATGTCTGCCAGGGAAGACTGAGCACTATTTGTCGCTATGTATGTAAAACTAACAAGAAAAATGAACAGGAAAGGACGGTGATAAATTTTAGGAAAACTCCAACAGATTAGAGAGGTGGTCAACATGAATAAATGTAAGGTCGTGCTAAACAGAGAACGATAAGAAAGATCGGACACAGAGTACGGCACGAGAAAAGATGCAAATATCAGAGAGTGAAAGGACCTGGAAGTGAATATAATAGAAAAAAATATTGTCAGAAATACACACAAACCGTATAACGTCAGCGGCATATGCATGATTAACAGACCTCAGAATAGCATTTAGGAATTTATATACGATATATGTTAAGGCAATCATTGAATATTGACCTACTTGGTCAATCACCTGAAGAAACTCGTAAAAGATCAAAAGTCTGCACCCAAGCTGGCACCATAACTGAGAAGAACATGAGGAATTGAACCTGACGACCTTGGAAACTTGGAAAAAGTGGATATATTAAATCATACAAAATCTTAAAGGGAATTGGATAGGGAAGATGGGGACACACTGTCCGAATTAAGAGGATCGGGAGACCAAGGGATCACAGGTGGAAGCTGTAAGGAAGGATTACCTTAGTATCAGAGTGGATGAAAAATGGAATGACTTGGATGAGGCAGTGGTAGAGGCAAATTCAATACACAAGAGTAGATACGATAAGTCCCAAGAAGCCATGTCAGTGATGAGGATCAAAATAAGCTATTAGAAGGAGAGGCCAGAAGGTAAGTCCTGAACCCCACAAACACAACCGGGTGAGTACAGAAAACACTATCACATAGGTAAAGAACAAAAAGGCACAATATATATGCAATACATTTACAAACAGACGATCTTAACAACTCAGAACACGCCACATGGAGATGGAAATCTTTATCTCAGATCTTTCACACTCGTGCGTCGTCAGGAGCTATACAATTTAAACAGTACACAAATAACCCGCACATAAGAAAGAAAGGCTTATGACGATGTTTTGGTCCTAGTTGGACCATTTACAAGTCACACAGGTAAATATTTAGTGAAGAAAACAGAGCTTTCCCTGTCCCTCACTGGGTAACCCACTCCACTTACTGCTGTCACATCCTTACTGTCAGTGTCTGTCCCTCTCATGACTGTCATCACCTTCATTACTCTCATTACCTTATACACCAGCACCTTTATATCCAATAAATAAATGTACCTGGAGTCTACCTGGAGGGCATTCCGGGGATCGACGTCCCCGCGGCCCGGTCTATGACCAGGCCTCCCGGTGGATCAGGGCCTGATCAACGTGGCTGTTACTGCTGGCTGCACGTAGTCCAACGTACGAACCACAGCCCGGCTGATCTAGCACTGACTTTAGGTATCTGTCCAGCTCCCTCTTGAAGACAACCAGAGGTCTACTGGTAATGCCCTTATGGCTGGTGGGAGGCTGTTGAACAGTCTTGGGCCCCGGACACTTATTGTGTTTTCTCTTAGTGTACCAGTGGCGCCCCTACTTTTCACTGGGTGTACGTTGCACCGTCAATAAATAAAGTAAAACGGCACTATGATGAGGATTATCTAAAACACACACACACAAACACACACACACATACACACACACACACACACACACACACACACACACACAAAGAGCAGGAGGCACGGCAGACTGAGCAATAAGTCAACTCATTCTCAATTTAAAACGTCAACTCCTGACATTTTTGTTAACGAAATTTTTTAAAAATATTTCCCCCCTTTTCTCCACACACACACACACACACACACACACACACACAAACACATATATATAAGTCAGATAAGTTGATTTAGATTAACTTCGATTTTGTTAGAATAGGTTAGATTTCACAAGGCTATAAAAACGTATATTTGACCATAAACGAAAAAAATAGAAAAAAAAAAATGAGATAAAACAGCAAACATTGAAGACTGATCACTACTGTGATCAGTCTTAACAGACGGAGGATCAAGTCTCCACCATGTCTTGAGCAAAATGACTCGCATGGGTTTGGCGCTTAACATGAATTTAACAATCAAACAATCTTGGTGCGAGAATGAGCTGAAAAGATACACTTAAAGAGATAAGCCAATCAGCCTAAAAATTATAAGACTTTTCAAGGCTCTTTCTCCAGACGCAAGGGCAATAACCAAGACCACCTTCAGGTAACCTTCAGGTAACCTTCAGCTAATTCAGGACAGTAAATCGTAACGACAAAGAAATGTGTTCCAATTTGATAAATTTTATTATGTGAGGGGATTATGTTTCCCACGACTGTCTCTGACTGGGTCTCCTTGGTTGCAAATGAAGATTAAGAAGCCTACCTACCTGGAGTCTACCTGGAAGGTGTTCCAGGGATCAACGCCCCCGCGGCCCGATCCATAACCAAGCCTCGCGGAGGATCAAGGCCCGATCAACCAGGATGTTACTGCTGGCTGCATGCAAACCAACGTACAAACCACAGCCCGGCTGGTTAGGCACTGACTTTATATATCTGTCCAGCTCCCTCTTCAAGACAACCAGGGGTTTATTGGTAATCCCCCTTATGTATGCTGGGAGGCAGCTGAATATTCTTGGGCCCCTGACACTTACTGTGTTATATCTTAGCTTACTCATTGTACCCCTGCTTTTCATTGGAGAGATGCTGAACCGCCTGCCGAGTCTTTTGCTTTCATAGGGTGTGATTTCCGTGTGCAGATTTGGGACCAGTCCCTCTAAGGATTTTCCAGGAGTAAATTATAATATATCTTTCTCCCTTGCGTTCCAAGGAGTACAGGTCAAGAACTTCAAACGTTCCCTGTAATTTACGTACTTGATTGTACTTAGACGTGCAATGAAAATTCTGTGTATATTCTCCAGAAATTTTTAAGATTTACCAGTTATCTTACGTGTTTATGAGACCTTTGCCTTTGATATACCTTTGAAGAGTTTCGAGAGTATCTACTCTCTGAGCCCGGCCATGGGCCAGGCTCGTCTGGTGCTTGCCTGGTCAACCAGGCTGTTGCTGCTGGAGGCCCGCTGCCCCACATATCCATCACAGCCTGGTTGATCTGGCACCTGGTGAAGATATTTGTCCAGTTTCCTCTTGAAGGCTTCTACACTGGTTCCAGCCGTGTTTCGGATATCTTCTGGTAAGATGTTGAATAGTCTGGGACCCCGGATGTTAATACAGTGCTCCCGTATTGTCCCCACCGCACCCCTGCTCCTCACTGGGTTTATTTTACACTTTCTCCCATATCTCTCACTCCAGTATGTTGTTATGGCAGTGTGCAGATTTGGGACCAGGCCCTCAAGTACTTTCCATGTATATATTATCATGTATCTCTCTCTCCTCCGCTCCAATGAGTACATGTTCAAGACTTGAAGGCGTTCCCAATAATTTAGATGTTTCAATGGCTCAATGTGAGCCGTAAACGATCTCTGGATTTGTTCCAGCTCTGCTATTTCTCCTGCCCTGAACGGGGCCGTCAGCACTGAGCAGTATTCTAAGTGAGGGAGCACTAGCGATTTGAATAGTGTCACCATCGGCATTATTTCCTTGTTTTGAAAGTTCTCAATACCCACCCCGTCATCTTCCTGGCTGTTGTGATCTTTGTCTTGTTATGGTCTTTAAACGACAGATCAGCAGACATAATTATTCCCAAGTCCTTTACGTGTTCCTTTCGTTCTATGTGGTGACCCTCTTGCGTTTTGTATATAGTGTTCCTTTTGAGTTCTTCATTTTTCCATACCTAAGCAGCTGAAACTTATCACCATTGAACGTCATGTTGTTCTCCACTGCCCATTGGAAGACCTTGCTTATGTCCTCCTTAATTTTTCAGTGTCCTCTACCGTAGTGACTTTCATGCTTATTTTAGTGTCATCTGCAAATGATGATACAAAAGTGTGCTGGGTGTTTTTATCTATGTCTGCTATGAGGATGAGAAACAGCAGAGGTGCCAGGACAGTGCCTTGGGGCACTGAGCTTTTGACCTCGCTGATGCTGGATCTTGCCCTGTTCACTACTACTTTTTGTGTTCTTTGTGTTAGGAACTCAAAAATCCATCTGCCTACCTTCCCGTAATGCCTATGGCCCTCATTTTGTGCGCTATCACTCCATGATCGCATTTGTCAAACGCCTTTGCAAAATCTGTGTAAATCACATCTGCGTTTTGGTCGTCCTCCAATGCCTCCGTAATTCTGTCATAATGGTTCAGCAGCTGTGACAGGCATGATCGACCCGCTCTAAAGCCATGCTGGTTCGGGTTATGTTGGTTGTGCTGGTCCATGAACTTTGTAATCTGCCGTCTCATCACTCTTTCAAAGATTTTTATGATGTGAGAAGTGAGGGCTACTGGTCTGTAATTTTTAGCTAGTGCTCTACTACCTCCCTTATGCAAAGGAGCTATGTCTGCACTCTTTAAGGCCTCTGGAATTTCACCTAGATCTAAGCTCTTTCTCCACAGAATACTAAGGGCTCTTGCTAATGGTACTTTGCACTGCTTTATAAATAAAGCATTCCATGAATCTGGTCCAGGTGCTGAGTGAGTGGGCATGTTGGCCATTTCTTTTTCGAAATCTATGGGATTTGTACTAATGTCGGTTAGGTGGTCTGCGCAGCCTTCTGCTGGAGTGAAAAATATTTCTGCATTTTCTACCTTGCTGTCATTTAGTGGGTTGCTGAACACTGACTCATACACCAGAGTGCAACACATTAACAGGGTTTTCTATTTGAGACTCATTTGCCAGGACGGTAGTACCACACAAGAAGATACAAATATAAACAAACACAATCACTGAAGACTTGAGTTAGTAAACAAAGTTGCCAGGTCGGGTCTGGGAGCTCGCCGTGGGCTCAATAATCTTGGCAATCAACTACACGTAGACCCGACGAACTGTTTTCAAGCTTTTTATTGTAGACGACCTTCAACTCGTCTTTATTACGAAATTAATTTAACCCGTCTTTTTAAGGACTTGCTGAAGGTAGTCTTTACTAAGACGACATTATTCAGTACGGCTTGTACTACGACTTTATCAAGGTGGCCTTTTACCAAGTAATAAAGTTATTTAAATTTATGTACCAGAAATACTGAGTTCTCTTAAACATAAATTAAAAAAACGAGTGACTGTTTTCTTAGGATTATTTTCAAATATAAAATGGTTGAAGTGGTTGTTGATGTGATGGAAATGTTTGGCATGGTGGTTGTTACAGCTGTGCTAGTTAAGTGGTGGTTGATGGTGAGGGCTGTTATAGTGGTAATGGATGATAGTTGTGGCAATGAAGGGGTGAAATATTTTAGAAAATAAGTAACATTACACTACCAGACTACCAAGGAACACTCCAGTAACACTAAGACACATGATACACTCCAGTAACAGTAAGACACATGATTCGCTCCTGCAGTGCTGACACATGATACACTCCAACAACACTAAGACACATGATACACTCCAACAACACAACACTAGGATACATGATACACTCCAACAACACAACACTAGGATACATGATACACTCCAACAACACAACACTAGGATACATGACACTCCAACAACACTAGGATACATGATACATTCCAACAACACAACACTAGGATACATGATACACTCCAACAACACAACACTAGGATACATGATTCACAATAACACTGGTCTATTAAGGGAACAATTACAAAACCTCGCACTTCTCAAGACGTTCAACAACAATATCAGTTTCAACGACACGAACACAAGATCAACCCTGGTAAACACACACTCTTAAGTACACACATCTTATTCTTACACACGAGATATGTAAGCACATGGCTACGTATGTACACGTAAATATACAAAATTATATATATATATATATATATAATGTTGTGCCGAATAGGTCAAACTTGCTATTTTGGCTTAAATAGCAACGCTCTTCTTGCCGAATAAGGCAAGCGAAAATTTGTGTATGCAATAATTTCGCAAAAATCATTCTGAACCTAACGAAAAAAAATATATTTCATTGTGTTTGTTTATTATTAAATTACTGTAAACCTATCTAAAATATATTTAGTTGGATTAGGCTAAATTAAATTGCGCTTGATATAATAAGGTTAGGTAAGTTTTCTAAGGCTCTTTTGGTACAAAATTACTATTTTTTACATTAACATAAATGAAAAAAAAATATATCTTTAAACGTATAAGAGAAAATTTTAGAAAAGACTTAATTTTAAATGAGTTCTTGCTAATTGACCAGTTTTACCTATTCTCTCTCTCTCTCTCTCTCCACAAGCCTCATGCCTTGGTTCACTCTTAGTTTATGTATTAACTCTTTTATCATATCATATTTGCATAATTACTTGTATAAGCTCACGTTTCTTTCCTCACTGTGTGTACTCACCTAATTGTGGTTGCACGGGTCGATTCATAGCTCCTGGCCCGTGTGTGTACGCGCGCATGCGTGTGTGATGTAAAAAAAATTTCAGGAAAACCACACACAGGGGCCAGGAGCTATGAATCGACCCTTAACCACAATTAGGTGAGTACACAACACAGTGAGAGAAGTAAGTACATATAGACAGAATAGTGAAAGATGAAGTGAGAGAGAGAGAAAGAAGAAAGGACAGAGATGAGGATGAGAGGAGAGAGAGAGAGAGAGAGAGAGAGAGAGAGAGAGAGAGAGAGAGAGAGAGAGAGAGAGAGAGAGAGAGAGAGAGAGAGAGAGAGAGAGAGAGAGAGAGAGAGAGAGAGAGAGAGAGAGAGAGAACAAGCAACAAACTTAGCAACATAGGGGAGGGGAAAGGGAGGGGCGGACGTCTGGTTAAGTTCAAGGTTGAAAAGACCAGCTCGTCCAGGCGTGAGGCAACACCTATCATCTGACTGGCGCCTCCACACCCCAACCACCCCCCATTCAAGGGCTATCAACTCCCCCTCCTCCCCATCCTGGGGCCCTTACCTACTCCCCCCCCACACAACTCCCAGGGCCCTCCTAACCCATCTTTGGCACCATCTTCGTAGCACTCACCTACCTTCACAATCTTACAATAGCCTCTCGACATTTTCAAAACTACATTACTTCAATTATATATTGTAATTTTAAAAAATGTCGAGAGGTTATTGCATCAAAATGCACTGTTTACATATTAATATATAAATATATTCTTACAGAACACCCTCTGCACCTCTATTGCTTATACTTCTCAGTTCAATAGAGATAATATACGAAGATAGTAAAAGATGAGGTAACAAGCTCCTCAGTCTTGCAGAACTATACAGAAAAAGCAGTGAAAAACGGGGTAATCAGTCCCTACTGGCCTTATTATGGACATTTAGGCACTGCTGTCTTGGCTTCACATTTTTTAACAAGGACTCCTAAGTCCTTTACACATCCGGTATGATCAGGTTCTATATTACTCAGTTCACATATACGAGAGTTATTTCCATACACAAGGATTAGAACGTTGCATTTTTTCCACACTGAACCCCATTGGCCATTTATCCGACCATCGACCATAGCATTAATCTGTCAGAATTATTCTAAGTTTCTACGGTATCCTCAGAATTCATTACTGGGGCTATTTTTGTTTCGTCATAGAATTTATTCACATCACTTTTAAATCTTTACCCCATTGTCATTTAACTTGTATTATGAATAACAAGGGACCTAAAGCTGATCCCTGTGAAAATATCTGCCGATGGTGACACTATTCAAATCGCTAGTGCTCCCTCACTTAGAATACTGCTCAGTGCTGGCGGCCCCGTTCAGGGCAGGAGAAATAGCAGAGCTGGAACAAATCCAGAGATCGTTTACGGCTCACATTGAGCCATTGAAACATCTAAATTATTGGGAACGCCTTCAAGTCTTGAACATGTACTCATTGGAGCGGAGGAGAGAGAGATACATGATAATATATACTTGGAAAGTACTTGAGGGCCTGGTCCCAAATCTGCACACTGCCATAACAACATACTGGAGTGAGAGATATGGGAGAAAGTGTAAAATAAACCCAGTGAGGAGCAGGGGTGCGGTGGGGACAATACGGGAGCACTGTATTAACATCCGGGGTCCCAGACTATTCAACATCTTACCAGAAGATATCCGAAACACGGCTGGAACCAGTGTAGAAGCCTTCAAGAGGAAACTGGACAAATATCTTCACCAGGTGCCAGATCAACCAGGCTGTGATGGATATGTGGGGCAGCGGGCCTCCAGCAGCAACAGCCTGGTTGACCAGGCAAGCACCAGACGAGCCTGGCCCATGGCCGGGCTCAGAGAGTAGATACTCTTGAAACTCTTCAAAGGTATATCAAAGGTCAAAGGTATATCCTATATGTGATAAACAGGTCCTCTCTCCTACTCTTTCCAACATCATATCCTCCAGCTCTGAGGCGCAGCTGGAGTAAAAGATAATCCATCCCCAGAAGAGAGGATGTCAACCATAACAAATGGGAACTGGTTGAAGAAACTGTTATAGAAACAAGCAAAAGCAAAAATGCATTGAGAGAGCATATTTAAACTATTATTATTATTATTAATTATTAAACGATTAACTATTCGCGTAGAAAAAACAAACCCTTATGAGTCATAGAGTACTCAGAAAATTGGAGGAAATCGGGTTTGATTCAAGAAAGGAAAGGATTGTTCAGATTCCTTTGAAGCAAGAGCCCTTCAGCGGCATCAAGGTACTCTCCCTTGACGAGGTTTCCACCACGGACGGGAAAACGGACCGGACCTCTCAAGACCCTTAATTAGGCGTCCTTCAAGCACAGGTCCGGATGACGCTGCTTCCCTAGACCGGATGTGACCATTCTGGCTGCACTATGCAACAGGCGTTCACTGTATAATATAGCTTACGCATATTACTTCCGGCTATGATGTAGGTACCTGATACTAGGGAACTGGAAGATGATGCCAGGGTCTAGGAAGATGATGCCAGGGTCTAGGAAAATGAAGATAGCTAGGATCTCATACCTCACACCATTATCCACGTCTAACACACATCCCTCATCCACATCTCACACCAACATCTATATTTCACCAACATCTATATCTCATCAACATATACACTTTACACAAACATCAATATCTCACACCAACATATACATCTCACCAACATCTTACCGAGCCGCGGGGGCGTTGACCCCCGAAACCCTCTTCAGCCTTGTCGGCTCGGGTCATCAAACACAGGCGAGATGAGAGGGGCAGCATAGACATAGATGGAATATCCACAACTCACATCAACATCCACACCTTACACCACGTTCACGCCCACACTTCACACCCAGACTCAAAACGGCACCAACACCACACACCCATCCCTCACTCCACCACCTCACTTCCATTACCCACACCAGCACCAACAAATACTAGCACCTTACACCCACATTAACTCCAGCAGCAACAAGTACTAGCACCTTAACACTTGCTCAAGGTTTAACCTCAAGGGCAAGAAGATCGTTGACCTGAGTGACAGCTACGCACACTTATCTTGTCCACCACAATTTACGCAATTCTCTCTCCCTTAAATGTCACCCCTCCTCCCTCCTGCGTCACCCCTCCTCCCTCCTGCTTCACCCCTCCTCCCTCCTGCGAAACCCCTCCTCCCTCTCACGCCTCACCTCCCTCCCCCAAAGAGACCAAGGCCAACAGCAAGTCACAAGGGACGATGAAAATAGATAGGCCAGGAGGCCAAGTTATATATCTGTCAGTGGTTACGGGGATCATCGCCCCCCGTGGCCAGTCTCACACTAGGACTTATAAATTGCAAAGGGAACACTGCATAAATAAAAATGGTTAAGAAACACAGAGGAATGTAATGTGTATACCGAACGTAAGAGGAAATTTATAAGATGAACCTGCCAACTCAGGTGTTCTTGCCACAAGGTAAAAGAACACTAATATACCAGAGTGGCAAACGTTTAACAGGCTTCCGTATCACTTTCGTATGGTGGCACCTTCGTGAATGGGCAAGGTGACTTACTGAGCTTACAATTTTGCATCCTATTCAGTCCCTTTACACTTACTAAGTTATAACATAGTGTACTCATAACACTCCTACTCTAAAATTTCCATGTGCAATTTATGATGTATCGTTCTCGCCTAAGTTCGAAGGACTTTAGGTATTCCCAATAATTTAGGTGCCCAACTAGGGTGAAGGTTCTCTGCACATACTCCAGTTCTGCAATTTCGCCTGTCTTAAAGAGGGCTGTTAGTGTACAGAAATATTCCATTCTAAAGAGAACAAATGACATAAAAAAGGAGTATCATCATTAATTACGTAATTCTTGTTTTGAAGGTTCTAGTTATCCAACCTATCAATTTCCTCACTTTTGAGATAAGAATGATGTAATTCTTGAATGTAATGATGTTGCTAGAATTACCGACAATATAATAGGTAAAAGGACACAAGCGCAACGTTTCGCTCTAGGAGCTTTGTCAAGCTTGGTAAAGCTCCTGGAGAGCGAAACGTTGCCACAATAAAATGTCACATTAGTTGCGCTTGTGTTGTTTTACCTAACAAGATCAGATGTTATCACTCACAGGTTCCTCACATTCCTCTTCTGCTCTACTGAGTGCTTTAATTCTGCTTAATACCCCGTCCTAGCTTTTACTTCTTCGAGTTACCCACAGAGCACTGCAACACCTGGTTAATATCAGCTTGAAGATTTGCAGTGTCCTCAGCGGAAGTCAATCCAAACAAATTCTAGTATCATCTGCAAAGAATGATACAGTGCTATGTATGATTTCTCTGTGTCGGATAGGAATGAGACAGAATGATAAAGACTGTCACAATCATGTTGTACATGTTGTACAATACAGACATGTGTCTAATTCTTCATCATGTCTACATGTAACCAGGTAACTATAATCTAGACTTGGGTACTGGCGTGATGACTGGCTTGTCCTACTCTGCCACATCTAACACCTATAAATCCCATCATGCCTGGGGAGACACGTTAATGCAATCGGCAACGGGAAGTTGGGGAGGGAGGGAGGGAGGGATACTTAGGAAGGGGGTTACATAGAAAGAACAGGGTGGGAGTTGATAGGGAATGACTGTGATCAGGGTGAGTAGAAGAATGCTGAGAAAGGGGAAGATGGGGAAAGGAAGGGAGAGATGAGGAAAGGGAGGCGCTGGGAAAGGGTTGTAATAGCTCTGATGGTGATTCTGATAGTTTGTGGTGGATATGGTACGGGGTCATCGTCCCTGCGGCCCGGCCTCTGACTAGGTCTCCTGGCCTGATGCTGCGGGTAAAACATGTGTGAACTGATCAGAACATCAAGGAAACGTTTCTCCCAGAGCGGCATCTTCGGTCCTAATATAGAGTAGATAAAACAAATAATATACATTGTTGAACAGGACAGGTGAATAGTAAGTTTATTCAGGTATACACAAATACATTTACAAAGATTATCATACATAGCAGCATATGTGTAGAGAACAGGTCAAGACGCCTTGATCACTGCCTACCTGTCATATACATGAGTGGCTGTGGGTGGGTGTGAGTTGGACCTGACTAGCTTGGGCCAGTAGGCCTGCTTCAGTGCTTTCATATACATATACAAGTTGAAGAATTGGACACATGTAAATTACTTCCTGAGAAAGCAAAAGACTGGACAGACGGTGCAACATACCCCCGATGAAAAGTAGGGGCGCCATTAGTACACTAAGAGAAAACACAATAAGTGTCCGGGGCCCAAGACTGTTCAACAGCCTCCCACCATCCATAAGGGTAATTACCAATAGACCCCTGGTTGTCTTCAAGAGGGAGCTGGACAGATACCTAAAGTCAATAACGGTTCAGCCGGGCTGTGGTTCGTACGTAGGAATACGTGCGGCCAGCAGTAACAGCCTGGTTGATCAGGCCCTGATCCACCGGGAGGCCTGGTCATGGACCGGGCCACGGGAGCGTTGATCCCCGGAATACCCTCCAGGTGGGTAGGTATGTGCAACAACATGAGGGTATCACCATAGCAGTTCCATCCTTCCGTTGCTGTTCGCTGTCAGGAGTCGTAAAAGGTCACCTTTTACTGTGTCTTTCTTTACGACGATACATCACCTATGTATTTGAATACAAAGGTGAACAGTTAACAGTAACGAAGAGAACACACAGATGGAGAGGATGTTCTTGTTGTGTGCTGGAAAAAAGGGAAAATGGCCGTTGTTTTTGTTCTATTTTGTAGGTGGGGAGACTGATGGTGTGTTCAAGTACACCGCAAAGATGACCTCCACGGACCATAACAGTAGTGTGGAAAAAACACTTATGTACAGTTCAGGACATTTATTGGAGGAAACTTTTCGCCACGAGTGACTCTTACCACATCTTGTCGGCATCACCATACCATTTTTCATAACAGTAATACCAAGCGTAGAGGATACCGGCAACTGTGCAAGACGTAGTTGTTGCAAGCTCTCGTAACACCCACCCGATCTGGCCTAATGATTTAGTTAATAAATCACTAATTCCTTGTTAATTAGCCACCCTCTATAATGGCTCAGTAGTTCACTCCGCTTATTTTTCACTGGGCTATTTTCTATCACTGAATTACTCTTCCCTAAATTGCCAAAAATATCTTAGAACAACATACGATATAGGTTTAAAGGTCAAGTTAAAGGTGAAATTAAAGTCTAGTACAAACTACCCTAGACAGAAGGGAGTTCAGTCTCAGCCTGACCTACCACAGCATGGCGGGGTCATCAGGTTTTCCTTAAGTCACTATTATATGTGCTACTGAAGATGCTTTAGGTAAAGTAGGTGCTACTGAGGATGCCTCAGGGAAGATAGGTGCCACTGAGGATGCCTCAGGGAAGGTAGGTGCCACTGAGGATGCCTCAGGGAAGGTAGGTGCTACTGAGGATGCCTCAGGTAAGGTAGGTGCTACTGAGGATGCCTCAGGTAAGGTAGGTGCTACTGAGAATGCCTTAGGGAAGGTAGGTGCTACTGAGGATGCCTCAGGGAAGGTAGGTGCAATTACCTACTTCCTGTCACTACTATAATTAGTTTCTGTCATCCTGGAAGATCTATTAACCCCGTGTAATGTAACCCCGTGTTATGTAACCCTGTGTAATATAACCTCGTGCAATATAACCCTGTGTAATGTAACCCCGTGTTATGTAACTCCCGTGTTATGTAACCCCCGTGTTATGTAACCCCGTGTAATATAGCCCTGCGTAATGCAACCCCGTGTTATGTAACCCCTGTGTTAAATAACCCCGTGTAATGTAACCCCGTGCAATATAACCCTGTGTAATGTAACACCGTGTTATGTAACCCCCGTGTTATGTAACCCTTTATAATATAAATTAGGGCTTCCTTGCTGATCGATCAACCAGGTTGTTGTAGCCAGATATGAGTTTATTAAAACACACACACACACACACACACAAATACAAAAAGAGCCTCTCCCATTATTGCAAAACTTGTAAATATAATAATCTGTTGCACCACCAGGAGGCATTTGCAACTCTGGCTACTCTCTCGCTCTATCTCTCTCTATCATTCCACGATAGTCCTTAATCTAGACAGGCGTAAGACAGTTCTTAGCAGATGGCCTTGGTACAGATTCAAAGTCCTCTGCTATCTGTCTTTCCCATTTACCCTCCCTCCTTCCCTCTCTCTTTCTCAATTATGTAAACACAATTAGAGATAGATTATTCTACAGTTTGGTCTCATTCAGTAACTACTTAACTCCCTCCTTGAAGACATGGGGTCCAATGGTGATTCCTCTTATGTCTGATGGGATAAGATTAAAGAGTATTAAAGTCTTGTCATGCTTTCTGAGAGATCTCTTTGTGTGCTTGTTGTACGGCAGGGTTCCAGTGCAGTCTACCACCACGACTCCACCTCTAGTAGCTTCCATTTGTGGATCTAGATCTAGTCCCTCTAGCATAGCTCAGCATACAATTGTGGTAGAACTAGGTGGAGTAGAGTGGAACTGTGGAGTAGCGCACTCTGGTGTGTACTCACCTATATGTGGTTGCAGGGGTCGAGTCATAGCTCCTGGCCCCGCCTCTTCACTGGTCGATACTAATTCACTCCCTGTGTGTGTGTGTGTACTCACCTAATTGTGGTTGCAGGGGTCGATTCATAGCTCCTGGCCCCGCCTCTTCACTGACCGCTACTGGGTCACTCTCCCTGCGCCATGAGCTTTATCATACCTCTTCTTAAAGCTATGAATGGAACCTGCCTCCACTACATCGCTTCCCAAACTATTCCACTTCCCGACCACTCTGTGACTCTGTGTGTGTGTGTGTGTGTGTGTGTGTGTGTGTGTGTGTGTGTGTGTGTACTCACCTAATTGTACTCGCCTAATTGTGGTTGCAGGGGTCGAGACTCAGCTCCTGGCCCCGCCTCTTCGCTGTCTGCTACTGGGTCTCTGCTCTCCCTGCTCCATGAGCTTTATCATACCTTGTCTTAAAACTATGTATGGTTCCTGCCTCCACTATATCTTTCTCTAGTCCATTCCACTTCCTGACTACTCTGTGGCTGAAGAAATGTTTCCTGACATCCCTTTGACTCATCTGAGTCTTCAGCTTCCAGTTGTGTCCCCTTGTTTCTGTGTTTCCTCTCTGAAACAACCTGTCACTATCTACCTTGTCAATTCCCCGCAGTATTTTGTATGTCGTTATCATGTCTCCTCTGACCCTTCTTTCCTCCAGTGTTGTTAGTCCTATTTCCCTCAACCTTTCTTCATAAGACAGACCCTGAGTTGTGGAACTAACCTTGTCGCAAACCTTTGCACTTTCTCTAGTTTCCTTACGTGCTTGACCAGGTGTGGGTTCCAGACTGGTGCTGCATATTCTAGTATGGGCCTGACGTACACGGTATACAGTGTCTTGAACGATTCCTTGTTAAGGTAACGGAACGCTAATCTAAGGTTTGCCAGACGCCCATATGCTGCCGCAGTTATCTGGTTGATGTGTGCCTCCGGAGACGTGCTAGGCGTTATACTCACTCCAAGGTCTTTCTCCTTTGCCGAGGTTTGTAGCCTTTGTCCGCCTAGCTTGTACTCTGTCAGCGGTCTTCTTTGCCCTTCTCCGATCCTCATGACTTTGCATTTGGAGGGATTGAATTCGAGAAGCCAACTACTAGACCAGATGTCGAGCTTGTCCAGGTCTGTTTGCAGCCCTGCCTGGTCCTCTTCCGATGTGATTCTCCTCATTATTTTCACATCATCCGCGAATAGAGACACTTCTGAGTCTATCCCATCCGTCATGTCATTTACATATACCAGGAATAACACTGGTCCTAGGACTGACCCCTGCGGTACACCACTCGTCACAGGCGCCCACTGTGTGTGTGTGTGTGTGTGTGTGTGGAGGGATGATATGAGGGGAGTAGTATGTGTGTGTGTGTGTTGAGATAAGTGTGTGGCTTGGATCATGTGAGGTGTATGTTTGAAGTGACGGAATTGAAATTTAGTGTTGAGTGGAATGAAGCAAGTGAAATGAGGTGAGAGAGAGAGAGAGAGAGAGAGAGAGAGAGAGAGAGAGAGAGAGAGAGAGAGAGAGAGATAGGCTGGAGTGTGTGGCCAGTATGAGGAACACACACACATTTCTCAAAACTAAGCTGAACGTAAAGCCGACATAGAGTCGAGGAAACACTGCAGCTTCAGAACAACTGACAGCTCTCTCTTAACTTACATTTCAAGCTGTCCTGGTCTTGAGTGAGGGTGAGCCAGCCTGCCTGACTGCTCTGTTTATTTATTAGGTTTAATGCCGATCGACTACGCGAGGGTCATAAAGGCAGCATCTCCATTTCCTCTCTCTCTCTCTCTCTCTCTCTCTCTCTCTCTCTCTCTCTCTCTCTCTCTCTCTCTCTCTCTCTCTCTCTCTCTCTCCCCCAACACACACACACACACACACACACACACACACACACACACACACACACACACACACACACACACACACACACACACACACACACACAAAACAATTCGCAATATCAACAGTAATAGCAACTCTAATGGAGAATTATGCCACGCGTATACAAAATACCTTTGAAGAGAAGGAAAATATTGTGAAGGTGACCTCCACAGTGCTTCATAATCAACGTGAAGGTGACCTCCACAGTGCTTCATAATCAACGTGAAGGTGACCTCCACAGTGCTTCATAATCAACGTGAAGGTGACCTCCACAGTGCTTCATAATCAACGTGAAGGTGACCTCCACAGTGCTTCATAATCAACGTGAAGGTGACCTCCACAGTGCTTCATAATCAACGTGAAGGTGACCTCCACAGTGCTTCATAATCAACGTGAAGGTGACCTCCACAGTGCTTCATAATCAACGTGAAGGTGACCTCCACAGTGCTTCATAATCAACGTGAAGGTGACCTCCACAGTGCTTCATAATCAACGTGAAGGTGACCTCCACAGTGCTTCATAATCAACGTGAAGGTGACCTCCACAGTGCTTCATAATCAACGTGAAGGTGACCTCCACAGTGCTTCATAATCAACGTGAAGGTGACCTCCACAGTGCTTCATAATCAACGTGAAGGCATCACGTAACAATCACAAGTATTAATATAATAATGACAAACAATACCAACAAGTAAGACATGTGCAACAATCAAGAATTTTTACTATCGATATAGGTGTGGGTCCTAGCTGTCTTCACGAGGCAACTTAAGAAGTTCCTTAAATCGGTTCCTGCCTCCCAGCATACATAAGGGGGATTACCAACAGACCCCTGGCTGCCTTCAAGAGGGAGCTAGATAGGCACCTAAAGTTAGTACCTGACCATCCGGGCTGTGGTTCCTACGTCGGTTTTCGTGCGGCCAGAAGTAACAGCTTGGTTGATCAGGTCCTGATCCACCAAGAAGCCTAGTCGTGGACCGGGTTGCTGAGGCGTTGACCCCCAGAACATCCTCCAGGTATTGTGCTGCTTGCTGCTGGCAAAAACAACCAAGAGGTCTGGTCTGGTACAGTGTCAAAGGGGCTATGATGACCTCCACAATGGACCAAGGTAGTGTCTGAGGTCTGGCTTCCTCCTTGATTGTTTATAAACATTAACAGCTAAACCGTGTTTTATTAAACAAACAAGCCCACGTGAGAAAATGAAGCAGAAGGGGAGAACACTAAATATTTCGGCCTTGCAGTGAAGCCCTCTTCAAAACTGGTGGACAAATGTACACAATACTGGAGACAAATTGTATAAAACACCTACACGATGGTGAACAAGACATAAATACAGTATAATGCGATCCTTTGTTACGATGTTCATCTGCTAGTGGCAAATAAACATTTGTCTCGCTTACCATACACAACACTCATGAAGAACAAGCTTAGCTTATACTGAGTCAGCGCTTAGCTGCGAGCTCTTTGTCAAGGTATGATGGATAAAAATATAACTTAAAGCTCTTAAAGGGCGAAACCTTGTCCCAGTTAAAGTCTTGATCTGCGACTGTCGGCAGTACGACAGCAGCAAACCTGGAGTTTACCTAGAGTATTCATCTCTTGTATCATTTCCACGTGGACTGGTAAAGTTTACCTAGAGTATTCATCTCTTGTATCATTTCCACGTGGAATGGTAAAGTTTACCTAGAGTATTCATCTCTTGTATCAATTCCACGTGGAATTGTGAAGTTTACCTAGAGTATTCATCTCTTGTATCAGTTCCACGTGGAATGGTGAAGTTTACCTAGAGTATTTATCTCTTGTATCAGTTCCACGTGGAATGGTGAAGTTTACCTAGAGTATTTATCTCTTGTATCAGTTCCACGTGGAATTGTGAAGTTTACCTAGAGTATTCATCTCTTGTATCAATTCCACGTGGAATTGTGAAGTTTACCTAGAGTATTCATCTCTTGTATCAGTTCCACGTGGAATGGTAAAGTTTACCTAGAGTATTCATCTCTTGTATCAATTCCACGTGGAATGGTTTCTGCTAGTGACCATAATTATACGTTTAGGTTATCATTTAACAGCAAAATCAATAGACATTTGATTAGTACAACAAGAAATACCAGGGAAACTCCACAAGGCAGCATGAACAGTTTAAGCATGTTGTAACTAAGGTTCGTAGTCTTACAAAAAAATGTGCAGGATTTGCTGCAATTATGTAAGGATTACCTGAAAATATATACGATACAAAGATAAAGCTGATAGCTCTAATAATCCGTCAATTATCTGGGCTGAAATTGTTCTCTCACTCTCTCATGATGATAGCCACGTGAATTATTTTTTTCTGTGTATGTGGGACAGGGCATCCCGAGACAGTAATTCCCAAGTGATAGTGACTCCAGCTCTGTTGGTAGATTACCTATGAAGCTGCCGTATCTTGTGACCCCATAGTGGAATACTTGGCAATGTCACCAAGGCCCTGCTGAGGCCTCCCACCTCAGGCTGACAAATTTCATTACCTCCTTTCTGATGGAATATGAGTGAACACATAACTAGCTTTTGTTCTCAATACACAAATAACCCTCACATAGGAGAGAGCTCACGACGACGTTTCGGTCTGACTTGGACCGAACAGAGTCCCACACAGCTGATGTACTCATTTACACACACACAATATATATATATATATATATATATATATATATATATATATATATATATATATATATATATATATATATATATATATAAAACGCTAGCCAGGCTGGCTACAGGCTTGCTGGAAGCTTGCTGGAAGCTTGCTGGAAGCGTCACTGAACAGTCAACTACACCAATTCCTTCCCAAGTTTCCTTAATGGGAAAACTTTTGATGGAATCCATGGCAGAGTTTCGTGAGCTTGAAAGGGCTAACCCATGAGGAGAGACTAAAGCAACTCAAAGTAAACTTCCTAGAATAGAGGAGGACCTCGAGACATGATAATGACTTGAAAAAAGTACTGAAGGGACAAGAGAGCGAGGGCAGAGGAAGGTTGTTTGAGATACATGGAGGAGGAACCGGCGAGCATAAAGTGAGCTGGGGCATAGATGGAGCCAGGGAGAATAGATGGAAGATAGAGACGCACTTACACCTCACCTACGTCACTAGCAACTTTATCAGTCACTTGATGGTCAACGAGTGGAATGAACAGGATAAGATAGTGGTAGAGGCTAACTGATAACATGCAAGAGGCCAAGATTCAGTTATGCCGGATATTAGGTGGTGCCAGGGTCTCTCTCTCTCTCTCTCTCTCTCTCTCTCTCTCTCTCTCTCTCTCTCTCTCTCTTTCACAGCAATTCTTGTCTCACGAACCTTCTAGAGTTTTATGCCAGAGTAACAGAAGGATGGGCAGACATTATCATCTTCGATATAATAAAAGCTGTGACACAGTACTGAGGAAAAAGCTTCTATACAAACAGTAAGGGGTGACGGATGATGCTCAAGTGGTAGAGGAATGTACAGTGAACAGAAGGGTAGTTTTTTTCTTTACAACTCCCCATCTGTTCACTAGGTATTCCTCTACCACTTAAGCACTATCTGCTGCCCATTCCTCTACCACTTAAGCACCATCCGTTACCCATTCCTCTACTATTTAAGCACTATCTGCTTCCCATTCCAGTTCGTGCAGTCTGTATAGGGGTTTCAGTGAATTACCATATTTTCCGGCATATAAGGCGCGCTTTTCCCCACAAAGTCTTGGTAAATCAGCCTGCGCCTTATATGCTGAAGGTCAGGGTCAAGGAAAGGCTTTGGGTTACGCTTTAGCATAAAGTATCAGGGTCATTATCCCTTGAATATGATTACTGATTTACCGTTACAAGACTTCTGTTGTGCGCCTTATATGCCGGAAACTACAATAAGTGACGAATGAAGTTTCCCCAAGGATGTGGCTTTGAACCTCTGCTCTTCCTGAACATAAATGATCTGTCGGGGGACACTGACTCAAAGTATCAGTGTTCCCGATTATGTAAATTTAATAAGGAAGTTGATCAATTAGGAAATTAAAAAGAGTCCAAGAAGACTTGAACAGGGTTTAAACTGGTCAGGAAAGTGGCTACTTGAATTTAGTGCTGAAAACTATAAAGTAACGAGGCTAGAAGAGGGAGTGAAAAGTCCGGACACAGAAAATAACTGAGCTATGTGAAGCTACAGCAACGTGTAAAGAGAGATCCCAGAGAAGGAATGTTAAGTGCATCACAAGTATTACTTATCAAAAGTATAACGTCAGCGATGAACTGCTATCAGGAACCTTAACAAAGAGTAATTTAAAGCATCATAGGTAACTTACGTTAATCGCCAGTATGAAGCCGGAAAATAAATGGTTCATAGAACCGACAGTGATGAATTAATTCATCAGAGATCAAAAGGTTTGCAACGAGATTGGTACAGGAACTGACTGGAATAGACTACGAAGAGAGACCTAACATCATTAAAAGAGGTCTAACGGGGATATGTCAATGACAGTCAACATACCTTTGTTAAACAGTCACACCCCCCTTCCCGTGGCCTGGGCCATGACCAGACCAGAGTTTTAAGAATATGAATGATTGGGTTCTAGAGGGCAGGAATTAATAAAGCCGATTCAAGAGCTATGAGTTAACCCTTGCAAGCACAACTAGGTGAACAATGAACTGACAACTTGCAAGTTCCAAATAAGTACATGTACACACAAAATGTTCACATATATGAACACAATGAACGCACGCGCGCGAACACACACACACACTCTTATATATATATATATATTATTTTTTTTTCCAACAAGTCGGCCGTCTCCCACCGAGGCAGCGTGTTACAAGTGTTAAGGTAACAATTCATCAGACACAATATCACAGATGATGATAACAAGCCCAGCAAAACTTTTCTCTTGCAACCACAACAAAATCATCACAGTCACACAGATCACGAAGAGTGTCGCAAAGCTGTTGTTCAAGTGTGTGTTTACCATATCAAGCAATAATAATATCCAGTGTGTGTGTACCATAATCACTAGCAATTCCCTAGTGTGTGTGTGTGTACCATAATCACTAGCAATTCCCCAGTGTGTGTGTACCATAATCACTAGCAATTCCCCAGTGTGTGTGTACCATAATCACTAGCAATTCCCTAGTGTGTGTGTACCATAATCACTAGCAATTCCCTAGTGTGTGTGTGTACCATAATCACTAGCAATTTCCCACTGTGTGTACCATAATCACTAGCAATTCCCCAGTGTGTACCATAATCACTAGCAATTCCCTAGTGTGTGTGTGTACCATAATCACTAGCAATTCCCCAGTGTGTGTGTGTACCATAATCACTAGCAATTTCCCACTGTGTGTACCATAATCACTAGCAATTCCCTAGTGTGTGTACCATAATCACTAGCAATTCCCCAGTGTGTGTGTACCATAATCACTAGCAATTCCCCAGTGTGTACCATAATCACTAGCAATTCCCCAGTGTGTACCATAATCACTAGCAATTCCCTAGTGTGTGTGTGTACCATAATCACTAGCAATTCCCCAGTGTGTGTGTACCATAATCACTAGCAATTCCCACTGTGTGTACCATAATCACTAGCAATTCCCCAGTGTGTACCATAATCACTAGCAATTCCCTAGTGTGTGTGTACCATAATCACTAGCAATTCCCCAGTGTGTACCATAATCACTAGCAATTCCCTAGTGTGTGTGTACCATAATCACTAGCAATTTCCCACTGTGTGTACCATAATCACTAGCAATTCCCCAGTGTGTACCATAATCACTAGCAATTCCCTAGTGTGTGTGTGTACCATAATCACTAGCAATTCCCCAGTGTGTGTGTACCATAATCACTAGCAATTTCCCACTGTGTGTACCATAATCACTAGCAATTCCCCAGTGTGTGTGTACCATAATCACTAGCAATTCCCCAGTGTGTGTACCATAATCACTAGCAATTCCCCAGTGTGTACCATAATCACTAGCAATTCCCCAGTGTGTGTGTACCATAATCACTAGCAATTTCCCACTGTGTGTGTACCATAAGCACCGGTAATTCCCACTGCATGCTTCAGCAAGTTTAAACAAGGTTGCACAAGTTTGTGCAAGTTTGCACCAGTCTATTCAAGTTCGTCAGAAAGTCACAAACTTTCGCAAAGAAAAAAAAATTAACGTTCTTTGTCCAAGTTAGTCCTTCTATCACAAGTTTGTGCACGGAGTTCCGAGCCTGCAGACCACACTCGCTGTGTGCTGCAGCTGAGCGCTGTGCTGGAGCTCAACACTGTGCTGGAGCTCAACACTGTGCTGGAGCTCAACATTGTGCTGGAGCTCAACACTGTGCTGGAGCTCAACACTGTGCTGGAGCTCAACACTGTGCTGGAGCTCAACACTGCTGGAGCGCAACACAGTGTGCTGGAGCTCTACACTGTAATAGAGCTCTACACTGGGTGGAGCTCTGCACTGTGTGCTCTACACTGTGTGATGTAGCTCTGCATTGTGAGGAGCTCTGCACTGTGTCGAGCTCTATACTGTGTGGAGCTCTACATTGTATGGAGCTCTAATGTGTGGAGCTCTACAGTGTGTTGAGCTTTACACTGTGATATAGCTCCACATTGTATGGAGCTCTACAGTGTGTTGAGCTCTACACTGTGTGATGGAGCTCCACATTGTATGGAGCTCTACAGTGTGTTGAGCTCTACACTGTGTGATGGAGCTCCACATTGTATGGAGCTCTACAGTGTGTTGGGCTCTACACTGTGTGATGGAGCTCCACATTGTATGGAGCTCTACAGTGTGCGGAGCTCTATGATGGAGCATTACACTGTATGCTGTGGCTCTGTGGGAAGTATAATCCAGACGGACTAAGGAAATAACCTCTAGGTGTATACCGAGTGTGTATACCGGTGTGTATACCGGTGTGTATACCGAGTGTGTATACCGGTGTGTATACACAAGACACACACACCCATTGAGGCATACTGAGAGATACACACCCTAAGGTGAATATACACCGAGAAACCCCTCGTTCAGGGGCGGCTGCAGAAGTTCAGGGGGGCAGTATGGTGACAATCTGTGGAAGAGGGGGCTAGAGACTTATTTTGAAGCACCACTATTTTTATTTTGGAGGGGCCGATGGGGAAAATTTCAGCCCCTCTTCTTAGCACCGCCTGTGCCGTCAACACAAAGAATCAATCAGCGAGCAGACAGGAAGCAGAGGCAAGGAAGGCGCAAAATACCGGACCAGTA
Organism: Cherax destructor; assembly: GCA_009830355.1. NCBI lineage: Eukaryota > Metazoa > Arthropoda > Malacostraca > Decapoda > Parastacidae > Cherax > Cherax destructor. The sequence continues at coordinate 673,772 of WNWK01000114.1, read as the reverse complement.
CCTTTAAGATATAACATTACTCTAGTCAGAGAGCCCAGACTGCCAAGGTCACATGTCGTAATTCATCGTCTCTCATCCAAATCAACGCGTCTTTGTGACTGACATGCCGCTCCTCAATTCACCTCTGCTTGGTGACAAGGGAGCTGCGGTGTTCTACGAGGAGAATGGTAGTGTTCTACCAGTGTGGTGTTGTACAGAAAAACTGGGTTGCTCAGCAGTGTTTCGTTAGTATAAAATAAATGAACTAGAATTTTGTAAGATATTCCGTTAAGTGGTCAGATTAGTGTTTAGGAAAAACTATAAGAGTAGATGTCTTGAGACAATATAATTAGCGAGTGTGGTTTGTGAAGATTACGAGAGATAGAGATAGAGATAGAGAGAGAGAGAGAGAGAGAGAGAGAGAGAGAGAGAGAGAGAGAGAGAATTAAGTCAGAAATAAAACTTTTGTTAAAAAGGAACAACAGAGCCGTGTCTTCAAGACGAACTTCGTAAGTTTCTCAAATTAGTTCCCGATCATCCGGGCTGTGGTTTCTACGTGTCTACGAGAGGAAGAAAAGTAGCCGTTGTCTCTTCAGTGTTTTTTCTACACATTAATTTTACAGGACGGTACTCGGGAGTTTGTTCCACTCATACACAACTCTGTTGCCAAACCAGTACTTTCCTATATCATCCTTCCTGAATCTGAATTTTCCAACTTGAAACCATTGCTGCGAGTCCTGTCTTTAGGGTACTCCCCAAAAGACTTTTAGGACGTACCCTGTGTCTTTTTAGGAGGTATGCTACGTCTTAAGGGGTGTACCCTATGTCGTTTAGGACATATCCTGTGTCTTTTGGGGCGTACACGTGCACAACTAAAGTGTCCCTGGTTAGAGCACTTGAACACTTGTGTTGTTCTTGACTATAAGTCTTCTTGAGGGTTCAAATGATGTTAGAAAGTCTTCACAAACCTGCTTAACTTAGACCAGTTAATCTTGCCTGTACATTTAAACAAGAACATTTAAACCAGAACTGTTTCCCCCAAGGGTAAGATGACATGAAAGGATAATATTAAACCAAACACTAGCCACAGTATTGTAGCTTTTATTCTTGATGCAAAGAGTAAGACAGGTATGGTGCTGCTAGAAGAAGAAGAAGAAGAAGAAGAAGAAGAAGAAGAAGAAGAAGAGGAGGAGGAGGAGGAGGAGGAGGAGCAGCGTGAGGATGGTAGCTGCAGTCAACGACCCTGGGAGACCACAGTCAAGCACTGTGTAATGATGACACAAAACAAAGAACAACTGGGCCACAACATGTCGAATCCCTTTCCTCCTCCTCCTCCTCCTCCTGCCACCTTTCCTATACTCTTACTCCTTTCCATCTGCTCCTACCTCTTTTTCATGTACCTCCTCCTACTCCTATCTAAACCATATTTTCCTTCCTCCTCCTATCTTAATCATCCTTTCCTTCTTCCTCATCTTTCCTGTCTTTTTTCCCCTCCTCACTGCTCCTTCCTGCTGTTCGTCGCTCTCACCAGGCGGACAGTTGGCTCCTTGATGAACTATCATTATCACCACAGACAATCACTCTTTCACGGTCACTCATTACAGAAAATAGGCTTAAAAAATTAATGAATGCGTTCAAGGTCTTTCTCAGTTGGTGAGAGAGAAGATGGTGTTCCCACGTTGTAAGACTTTCTTGGATCCCCGTTAAGACCCTCTCACATATCTTTTCTAAGACTTTCTCAGGTCTTGGTTCTAAGAATTTCTCAGGCCACCGTTCTAAGGTTTTCTTAGATGGATGAATATAACACATGTGTAACACCTGGCTATCTTCACTGGAGAGACGTTTCAATATAAGACGGAGTCGTGAGAACAGACTTTACATTATAGCCAGTGGAAGAAGTAGTGAGGCGCATCAGCTGAAGACGTCATCACAGGTGGGTAGAGGCCAGCAGTAGAAAGAGTCATATGGCCCATCATATGACTATTACTTACATATACTAATAGGCCCCGCCCAATTGTGACGATATCTTCAACTGCTGCGCCTCACTATTTCTTCCATTGGCTCCATCCTCAAGCCTCCGAGTTAGATTGAAAATGTCTACTGAGTAGGCAAAACGTCTCTCGAATAAAGATAACCCATGTACTACACATACATTTTATTCATCAATACAGTACCCAGGAGTTACGTGTGTCTTATTCAATACCAAAAATGCCCAGGTATTGCAAATATATCTTATTCACGAACAAAGATGCCCAGGTGTTGCACAGGTGTTTTATTCGTCAATAAGATACCCAGGTGTTGTACAGGTGTCCCATTCATCAACTTGTTGGTATTGTATATCACTGATAAAGATACTTTCTCACGCTCCAAGGTTTTCACAGTGTGAGTGAAGATGGTGTTGAGTATAAGACTTTCTCAGGTAGCTAGAGGCGAGGCTGCTGCTATGTTCTACCTCAGCACTTCTTTACACTTTTTCTGCAGAGGTATTCACAAACTATATATTTTCTTCAGAGAGTGTACGTGATGCGGGTGTATGTGGTGTGAGTGTATGTGGTGTGGGTGTATGTGGTGTGGGTGTATGTGGTGTGGGTGTATGTGGTGTGGGTGTATGTGGTGTGGGTGTATGTGGTGTGGGTGTATGTGGTGTGGGTGTATGTGGTGTGGGTGTATGTGGTGTGGGTGTATGTGGTGTGGGTGTACGTGATGCGGGTGTATGTGGTGTGGGTGTATGTGGTGTGGGTGTATGTGGTGTTGGTGTATGTACGTGAAGATAATGATTGTGAAAGCGGCACACCATGAGCATCGCTCTGCTCCTGTATTTCATGACAGGTACCGGCAACAGCCTGGTTGATCAGGCAAGCACCAGACAAGACTGACCATAGGTCGGCAAGCGGAAGTGGGGAACTCTCGAAACCGGTCATAGGCATATCAAAACAGTCAAAGCTGCTGCCCACAACACTCACATCTGCTGCTGTCTACTACACTCACATCTGCTGCTGCTGCTGCCTACAACACTCACATCTGCTGCTGTCTACTACACTCACATCTGCTGCTGCTGCTGCCTACAACACTCACATCTGCTGCTGTCTACTACACTCACATCTGCTGCTGTCTACTACACTCACATCTGCGGCTGTCTACTACACTCACATCTGCTGCTGTCTACTACACTCACATCTGCTGCTGCTTCTGCCTACAACACTCACATCTGCTGCTGTCTACTACACTCACATCTGCTGCTGTCTACTACACTCACATCTGCTGCTGTCTACTACACTCACATCTGCTGCTGCCTACTACACTCACATCTGCTGCTGCCTACAACACTCACATCTGCTGCTGTCTACTACACTCACATCTGCTGCTGTCTACTACACTCACATCTGCTGCTGCCTACTACACTCACATCTGCTGCTGTCTACTACACTCACATCTGCTGCTGCCTACAACACTCACATCTGCTGCTGTCTACTACACTCACATCTGCTGCTGTCTACTACACTCACATCTGCTGCTGTCTACTACACTCACATCTGCTGCTGCCTACTACACTCACATCTGCTGCTGCCTACAACACTCACATCTGCTGCTGCCTACTACACTCACATCTGCTGCTGTCTACTACACTCACATCTGCTGCTGTCTACTACACTCACATCTGCTGCTGCCTACAACACTCACATCTGCTGCTGCCTACAACACTCACATCTGCTGCTGCCTACTACACTCACATCTGCTGCTGCCTACAACACTCACATCTGCTGCTGCCTACTACACTCACATCTGCTGCTGCCTACAACACTCACATCTGCTGCTGCCTACTACACTCACATCTGCTGCTGCCTACAACACTCACATCTGCTGCTGCCTACAACACTCACATCTGCTGCTGCCTACTACACTCACATCTGCTGCTGCCTACAACACTCACATCTGCTGCTGCCTACAACACTCACATCTGCTGCTGCCTACAACACTCACATCTGCTGCTGCCTACTACACTCACATCTGCTGCTGTCTACTACACTCACATCTGCTGCTGCCTACAACACTCACATCTGCTGCTGTCTACTACACTCACATCTGCTGCTGTCTACTACACTCACAGCTGCTGCTGCCTACAACACTCACATCTGCTGCTGCCTACTACACTCACATCTGCTGCTGCCTACAACACTCACATCTGCTGCTGCCTACAACACTCACATCTGCTGCTGCCTACTACACTCACATCTGCTGCTGTCTACTACACTCACATCTGCTGCTGTCTACTACACTCACATCTGCTGCTGCCTACTACACTCACATCTGCTGCTGTCTACTACACTCACATCTGCTGCTGTCTACTACACTCACATCTGCTGCTGCCTACTACACTCACATCTGCTGCTGTCTACTACACTCACATCTGCTGCTGCCTACTACACTCACATCTGCTGCTGTCTACTACACTCACATCTGCTGCTGCCCACAACACTCACATCTGCTGCTGTCTACTACACTCACATCTGCTGCTGTCTACTACACTCACATCTGCTGCTGCCTACTACACTCACATCTGCTGCTGTCTACTACACTCACATCTGCTGCTGCCCACAACACTCACATCTGCTGCTGTCTACTACACTCACATCTGCTGCTGTCTACTACACTCACATCTGCTGCTGCCTACTACACTCACATCTGCTGCTGTCTACTACACTCACATCTGCTGCTGTCTACTACACTCACATCTGCTGCTGTCTACTACACTCACATCTGCTGCTGTCTACTACACTCACATCTGCTGCTGTCTACTACACTCACATCTGCTGCTGCCTACAACACTCACAGCTGCTGCTGCCTACAACACTCACAGCTGCTGCTGCCTACAACACTCACAGCTGCTGCTGCCTACAACACTCACAGCTGCTGCTGCCTACAACACTCACAGCGCTGCTGCCTACAACACTCACAGCGCTGCTGCTGCCTACAACACTCACGCTGCTGCTGCCTACAACACTCACAGCTGCTGCTGCTGCCTACAACACTCACAGCTGCTGCTGCCTACAACACTCACAGCTGCTGCTGCTGCCTACAACACTCACAGCTGCTGCTGCTGCCTACAACACTCACAGCTGCTGCTGCCTACAACACTCACATCTGCTGCTGCCTACAACACTCACATCTGCTGCTGCCTACAACACTCACATCTGCTGCTGCCTACAACACTCAACACCTGACTAGAATGCTGGAAGACTAAACATATTTTTTTAATGCGTTTGAATAATTATCTCTGACCTTGGTCCTGGTTACTACCTTGTTGCTACTGTCGTTGTTAATGTCTTGTTTCTAGCTTTGTTACTGTCGTTTTTACTGCCGTTGTTACTGTTACTGTTTAACCTTATGCTATACTGCACAGCAAGTCGTTACTAAGGCAACATTTCGCTCAGAGACTGATTAAGGTCTCTTAGAGCGAAACGCTGTCTTAAAAGCTTGACGGCATTTTGTTCGTCAGGGAAGAGCACAGCACAGCGCCTCCTGACACGGCTCTTGCATAATGATGACCAGTTAAGTGATAAATACAGACTTGATTTAACGGTATGATTTAGCCTGGTGGCTAAAGCTTTCGCTTCACACGGCGAGGGTCTGGGTTCGTTTCCCAGAGAGGGTAGAAACATTGGGCGTGTTTCTTTACAATGGTAAAGACCAATTATTTTTCCGGTTAGCCAGACTTGAGTCCTGGAAATGGGAAGTACAATGCCTGCACTTTAAAGAAACGGCTTGGGATATTAGCAGTTTGGAGGGACTTCTAAACTGTCGTATCTGAGCGCCTCTGCAAAGACAATGATTATGTATGAGTGAGGTGAAAGTGTTGAATGATGATGAAAGTATTTTGGGGGGGGGATTTTCTTTCTTTTTGGGTCACCCTGCCTCGGTGGGAGACGGCCGACTTGTTGATATATATATATGTCGTGCCGATTAGGTAAAACTTGCGATTTTGGCTTAAATAGCAACGCTCACCTTGCCATATAAGACAAGTGAAAATTTGTGTATGCAATAATTTCGCCAAAATCATTCTGAACATAACGAAAAAAATATATTTCATTGTGTTTGTTTATTATTAATGTTAACGTATCTAAAATATATTTAGTTGGGTTAGGCTAAATTAAATTGCGCTTGTTGTAATAAGGTTAGGTAGGTTTTCAAAGTTTCTCTTGGTACAAAATTATAAATTCTTACATTAACATAAATTAAAAAAATATATCTTTAAACGTATAAGAGAAAATTTTAGAAAGGACTTAATTTTAGATGAGTTCTTGCTAATTAACCAGTTTTACCTAATCAGCACGACATATTATATATATATATATATATATATATATATATATATATATATATATATATATATATATATATATATATATATATATATATATAATTTTACCATGATGGCTATCCTGAACGCTGATTAATAAAGATTATAATAATTAAGTAATCCTGCTAGGCAACACAGCAGGTGTGCCTGCCAGGTGTGAACTGATGCTGGATGATCAGAGATTTGCAGAGTCATGCGGAGAAATAGTCAACATGTGCAGGGCAAGGCTTTATCTGGAGGCGACGTTTCGATCCGTGTAGAGCTTTGTCAAGGCATCTGACTTGATCAGCGAGCCTAGCATGTTTGACCTGCTAGCCTAGCATGCTTGACCTGCTAGCCTAGTATGCTTAACCTGCTAGCCTAGCATGCTTGACCTGCTAGCCTAGCATGCTTGACCTGTTAGCCTAATATGCTTACTCTGCTAGCCTAGCATGCTTGACCTGCTAGCCTAGCATGCTTGACCTGCTAGCCTAGCATGCTTGACCTGCTAGCCTAGCATGCTTGACCTGCTAGCCTCCTTCCTCCTTCCTAGCATGCTTAATTTGGCTTGTTTCCTAGCATGCTTAACATGACCCGCTCCCTAGTAAGTTTAACATATTTATTATACACACCATACCCATGGTGTGGGTGGTAGTCAAAAGATTACAGAGGTACATAGTGGGTCCAGGGACTGGACCCCAAAGTTTTGATAGCTGAACAAGTTACAGTGGTAATGAACTATTTACATGTTTATATCTGGTCACAATGGTAATGAGTTATTTATGCAGACGTGAATTAGGCAACACGCACACGCCAAAAAAAAGTGGTAATGGTTTGTTTACAGTGAGCAAAGTCAGGGTATTTTTCCAAAATGGTTTGTAATATACCACTGTGGATAAAATACTTTGACATTTTTTGAACATTTGTAAGTGAGTTGTCTCTGAATTCATTAATTTTATCGCATTCCAGCACATAATGACGTAAAGTTTACATTTATTTTGGTTTACATTAGCTGGTGCTTTCTAGTGTGCTTAACTCGACCTGCTTCCTGACATACCTGGAGGCTATTCCGAGGGTCGACGCCCCCGGGGCCCGGTCCATGACCAGGCCTCACGGTGGATCATGGCACGTACACGACTAACTTGACCTACTGGTCTAGTATGCTTGACTTGACCTGCTTGCCTAGCATGCTTAACTAGTAGCATATATCTTTCATTGTATCATATGCTGGTATACAATACCGAGAAGTTGATGAATAAGACATATATACAACGCCTGGGTATCTTTATTACCAAGAAGATATCCAAGTGTTACACACATGTCTTGCAATGTGCCGTCAGATGATGTGTTAAGTGGCGCGAAGATAACTGCGACAACTGGCTAGAAATAATGCTTATCTTTCATCACCACCGGAGAAAGAGGCTGGTGGTACTCACCTGGTATGGTTTGATCTGGGAGTAGTCGTGGTAGTCGAGGGTGCGGTCCACCAGGTACTCCACGGGTCGGTACTTGTGTTCAGAGATACCAGCCTGGTCCACAAGGGGCACGTACACCTGTTAAGAACAAGTAACATCTCACTCACAGGGAGATCAAATGACACGAGACAAATATAACACAAGATACAAACGACACCAGACACAACACAGTACACAAACGACACTGAACATAACACTGTACATGACACTGGACATAACATAGGACATAAACGACACCAGACACAACACAGTACACAAACGACACTGAACATAACACTGTACATGACACTGGACATAACATAGGACATAAACGACACCAGACACAACACAGTACACAAACGACACTGAACATAACACTGTACACGACACTGGACATAACATAGGACATAAACGACACCAGACACAACACAGTACACAAACGACACTGAACATAACACTGTACATGACACTGGACATAACATAGGACATAAACGACACCAGACACAACACAGTACACAAACGACACTGAACATAACACTGTACACGACACTGGACATAACATAGGACATAAACGACACCAGACACAACACAGTACACAAACGACACTGAACATAACACTGTACACGACACCGGACATAACATAGGACATAAACGACACCAGACACAACACAGTACACAAACGATACCGGACATAACACTGAACGAATGTCAGAGACCGGAGACTCCGCCACATATACACCATCACGACAAAAACTTCAGAATTTTATGTAACACTGAACTGTGATTACCATTCACAAAAAAAAAATTCTCCCTGGAAAATAAATTATATATATATATATATATATATATATATATATATATATATATATATATATATATATCACAGTTGCCTCTAAACGTAAAATTTACCCGAAATTCCTCTACCAAACGTTACAACAATGTTCAAAAGTTATAAATATTTTTTCCACTCAAAATTCTAACTGCTTTTTTTGGGGGGCTGTCAGACAAGAGCAAAACTTGCGGAGGGAGATGTAAGTGAACAAGCCAGTGAACTGCGGTGAATAGTGCACATCCCAGGAATTATGAAAGTAAAATGTATATAAAAATTTCGATCGAAACCAAGCTTTATCATAAGACTTGTTGAGGTAGAAACATCGTCTAATAGTTTCGCTCAGTTACCGTGAGTTCTACAGTTTCAGCAAGAGAGGGATGTTAGGAAGAAATACTTCCTAACATCCCTGTGATTCATCTGAGTCTTCAACTTCCAGCTGTGTCCCCTTGTTGCTGTGTCCCATCTCTGGAACATTCTGTCCCTATCCACCTTGTCAATTCCTCTCAGTATTTTATGTCGTGTGTGTACTCACCTAACTGTACTCGCCTAATTGTGGTTGCAGAGGTTAAGTCATAGCTCCTGGCTCCGCCTCTTCAATGATCGCTACTAGGTCCTCTCTCTCTCTCTCTCCCAGCTCCATGAGCTTTATCATACTTCATCTTTAAACTATGTATGGATCCTGCCTCCACTACCTCACTTTCCAGACTATTCCACTTCCTGACAGTTCTATGGCTGAAGAAATACTTCCTAACATCCCTCTGATCTAAATCTTCAACTTCCAGCTGTGACCCCTTGTTGCTGTGTTCTCTCTCTGGAACATCCTGTCTCTGTCCACCTTGTCAATTCCTCTCAGTATTTTATATGCTGTGTGTGTGTGTGTGTGTGTGTGTGTACTCACCTAGATGTGGTGCAGGTGTCGAGTCACAGCTCCTGGCCCCGCCTCTTCACTGGCCGCTACTCAGTCACTCTTCCCGCTCCATGAGCTTTATTACACCTCTTCTTAAAGCTATGTATGGATCCTGCCTCCACTACATCACTGTGTGTGTGTGTGTGAGTACGCGTGTATGTGCGTGCGGCGCGCATGCGTGCGCGTATTGTCAAGGGCAGGAAGAGGGAGACTATTACAGCTGGGAAATGACGGGAAATTCTGATAAATAACTTGTAATGACAAAGACATCACCCAGAGGTTTGGCACCGCGCGGAAGTGAGCGGTTCCTGTGTTATTACCTATTTTACCCTCTTGTTAGGTGCAGCAACATAACTATGGTAGTACCACGACATTGTTGTTAGGTGCAGAAACAATGGTAGTACCATGACAGTTAGGCACAGGAACATATTTATGGTAGTACCATGCCACTGTTGTCAGCCACAAGAACTATGGTAGTATCATGACACTGTTGTCAAGACACAAGAACTATGGTAGTACCATAACACTGTTGTCAAGACACAAGAACTATGGTAGTACCATAACACTGTTGTCAAGACACAAGAACTATGGTAGTACCATAACACTGTTGTCAAGACACAAGAACTATGGTAGTACAATAACACTTGTCAGTCACAAGAACTATGGTAGTACCATAACACTGTTGTCAAGACATAAGAACTATGGTAGTACCATAACACTGTTATCAAGACAAGAACTATGGTAGTACCATAACACTGTTGTCAGTCACAAGAACTATGGTAGTACCATAACACTGTTGTCAGTCACAAGAACTATGGTAGTACCATAACACTGTTGTCAAGACAAGAACTATGGTAGTACCATAACACTGTTGTCAAGACACAAGAACTATGGTAGTACCATAACACTGTTGTCAAGACACAAGAACTATGGTAGTACCATAATACTGTTGTCAGTCACAAGAACTATGGTAGTACCATAACACTGTTGTCAGTCACAAGAACTATGGTAGTACCATAACACTGTTGTCAAGACAAGAACTATGGTAGTACCATAACACTGTTGTCAAGACAAGAACTATGGTAGTACCATAACACTGTTGTCAAGACAAGAACTATGGTAGTACCATAACACTGTTGTCAAGACACAAGAACTATGGTAGTACCATAACACTGTTGTCAAGACACAAGAACTATGGTAGTACCATAACACTGTTGTCAAGACACAAGAACTATGGTAGTACCATAACACTGTTGTCAAGACAAGAACTATGGTAGTACCATAACACTGTTGTCAAGACACAAGAACTATGGTAGTACCATAACACTGTTGTCAAGACACAAGAACTATGGTAGTACCATAACACTGTTGTCAAGACACAAGAACTATGGTAGTACCATAACACTGTTGTCAAGACACAAGAACTATGGTAGTACCATAACACTGTTGTCAAGACACAAGAACTATGGTAGTACCATAACACTGTTGTCAAGACACAAGAACTATGGTAGTACCATAACACTGTCAGTCACAAGAACTATGGTAGTACCATGACACTGTTGTCAAGACACAAGAACTATGGTAGTACCATAACACTGTCAGTCACAAGAACTATGTTAGTACCATAACACTGTTGTCAAGACACAAGAACTATGGTAGTACCATAACACTGTCAGTCACAAGAACTATGGTAGTACCATAACACTGTTGTCAAGACACAAGAACTATGGTAGTACCATGACACTGTTGTCAAGACAAGAACTATGGTAGTACCATGACACTTTTGTCAAGACAAGAACTATGGTAGTACCATGACACTTGTCAAGACAAGAACTATGGTAGCACCATGACACTGTTGTCAAGACAAGAACTATGGTAGTACCATGACACTGTTGTCAAGACAAGAACTATGGTAGTACCATGACACTGTTGTCAGTCACAAGAACTATGGTAGTACCATGACACTAATATTAGTCACTGGAATAAAAAGGTTAAAATTTACCACATTTCATAATGCTTCAGATATTTTATCCACATCATATTTTTCCAACTAAGTTTTCAAAAGTAACCCTCTTACTGTTTAAAAGAACCTCTCAGTGTCTATTCTAAATACTTAAACAGAAGAAAATCTGCCCCCTGTCCATTAACCAGCCAGTTAAGTTTATATTAAGGAATTATCCAAGATAATCCAGAGTGGATAACTTATAGGTCTTCAACACGTTACTTCAGAATCCAAGGTGATATCTCCTGGAGTCTACCTGGAGGGTGTGCCGGGAATCAACGCCCCCCGCGGCCCGGTCCATGACCTGGCCTCGCTGTGGATCAGGGCCTGATCAACCAGGCTGTTGCTGCTGGCATCACGCAAACCAACTTACAAACCACAGCCCGGCTGGTCAGGTACTGACTTTAGGTATCTGTCCAGCTCCCTCTCGAAGACAGCCAGGGGTCTACTGGTAATCCTCCTTATGTATGCTGACAGTTGAACAGTCTTGGGCCCCTAGCACTTATTGTCTCGCCTGGATTTACAGCTTTATTTTTCACATTTTTCATTCACGATTTATGTACTTTCCTTCTGATGATTTAAACAGATATAATTTCATTTATGCATTTTTTGGTTTTGAAAAATTTCGTATTTATCGTTCTCACACAATACTTTCGTGTATCTCTCTCGAATACAACATATTCTGCATATATCTCTTACATATCTCCCAAGTACATCTCTCATTTGTATTTCCCACATATTAGTCCATCTTCATATTCAAGGTCAGTGAGTTGAGTGCTTACGCAATGTCTTTCTATCTCTCTCTCTCTCCCTCTCTCTATGACCTTCACCTCCATGCCGACAACAGCAGGTGGGGTGCAGCATGAGGTGAGGGACACAGCAGTGCAGCAAGGAGCTGACACAGCGTGGCAAACTCCGTCGGGATAACAGAGACAAGGTTCAACCTGTGCTGGACCACGCAGGCAGGTGGTGGACCACCCAGGCAGGTGGTGAACCATCCAGACAGGTGGTAGACCACGCAGACAGGTGGTAGACCACACGCATGCAGTTGGCTGCCTTCTCTGGACCAATGCGTGGTTCCCAGCTTGTATTGTGCTAGCCTAATTGCAGTAATGCACACACCCACACACACTATTGCCTGCCTCTTCCTTCACCACTCACCCCTCTCCCTCCTTCCCATTCATCATTCACTCTCATCACTCCCACTCACTAAGCTGTGAGGGCATGCAGGCGTGTGTGCTCCTTAACCTTTCTTGCCTGCACTTCTGTGCTTTATTTCTTGATTCATTCTCTCTCTCTCTCTCTCTCTCTCTCTCTCTCTCTCTCTCTCTCGGCATTATGGTTGAAACTGACAAGTGAATCACGTACAATACTGACAGTATACAATGTGACGTTACTGGGCTAGTACACTCTAAGATGAACCTCCATGAAAGAGACCACACCTCATTTTCTATTAGTAAGCATCAACCAAGTCAATGTATATACCACACCTGTGAGATGAAGAAATAATGCACATTGAAATATGATTATCAAAGTTACACGGGCAAAGTACCTTTGATTCACCATGTACTACCTCACCATGTACCTCACCATGTACCTGCTCCTGGCTAAGGTGCACAACACTGGAGGACCTGTTGTGGTGTACGGGGACTTAGAAATACTATTTAATGAAACTCAGCAATAAAGGTGATGTAAAGGCGTTAAGGTAGCATTTACTACACTGTAGACTGACCCAACCCAAGCACCGTGCTTAGAAACCTTAACAGTTATTAAGTTAATATATGAGACACGACTTTACAAGCATAAGCTGTGTTTCCATACTTCAAAATAAGTAATTACATATGGGTTATTCAACACCCATATACAACTCCTCACAAGAAATCTCTAGCTAATAATTTTCTCACATCATAACTGCTATATTACTCTCTCCTCCCACTCTCAACCACCCATCATTATCTCTCTCTCTCTCAACCACCCATCATTATCTCTCTCTCAACTACCCATTATTATCTCTCTCAACCACCCATCATTATCTCCCTCTCAACCACCCATCATTATCTCTCTCAACCACCCATCATTATCTCCCTCTCAACCACCCATCATTATTTCTCTCAACCAATTATCATCAATGTTCTCTCTCCTCCTACACTTTCTCAACCACCCATCATCTCTCTTCTTCTCTCTTTCTCCCACACTCCCTTAACCACCCATCATCTCTTCTTTCTGTCTTTCTTTTTCCTCCCACTCTCCCTCAACCACTCATCATCTTCTCTTCTTCATCTCCTCTGGTAAAAAAAGGAAACAGCTGCTGGGAAAAAATCTACATTATGGTTCTTGCCCTGCAAGAGGGCCTCAGGACGCGGCCTTTGATCACTCTACTACCAAGACTTAAAAACACACACTACTTTTTATTGTTGCTGACGGTAAATGTTGCTCCAGGCGATGTTGGTCTTAGTGGTGATGGTGCGTGGGTGGGGAGTTGTGGTGGTGCGTGCATGGGTGGGTGTGTGGTGGTGTTGTAAGTGGGTGGGTGGTGGTCGTTGTGCGTGATAGGCCATAATTCAAGAACATAAATTATGGCAGACTAATCCAGCTTATGCAAGACTTAGCAACAGGTTGTTGACAAACATCTCAATGTTTAGAACCCACATGGTTGTTCTCACAACCATGTGAGAACAACGTAGTAAGCATTTTAAAAAATACAAACATAGCGAGCACTACAAACATCACAAAAACAATAATGTGAGAACTATAAACATTAAAATAACAACAAAGTCAGAACTATAAACATCAAAATAACAACAAAATCAGAACTATAAACATCAAAATAACAACAAAGTCAGAACTATAAACATCAAAATAACAAGTGAGAACTGTAAATATCAAAACACCAAAGTGAAAACTATAAACATCAAAACAACAACAAAATTAGAACTACAAACATCACAACAATGAACAAAAACAGTATAAACAAATAAACAATAATTATTAAACATAAGCTGCCATGCAAAGAAAATTAATGAGTGCACTTATGCAACTTCAATCAAACAAGTACAGTAATAATTTCACAAATATACAATTTAGCAACAAAGGTACAAAAACAAAACAAGGACATTAGGGTACAAATGCAAACAAATTCACAGCACAACTACAGGATGTTATCAGTTGAATTTCTGAACCTCTGGTTAACTTACATAATTTATGCAACAATGTTTGAACCTCTGTTGAAGTCTCATAACTTGTCCACGTATTTAACAATGAAAAATTTGACGTACTGTCGTTCTCAAAGTAAATTTCTTAAGGCTTCCAATTTATTTTAAATCCTAAGTAAGAGTAGGCTAATTTAGGTTTGGTTAGTTTAAGTAAATTTTGTTTTGGTTAGGTTAGTTTACGTTAGGTTAGGTTACTTAGGTTAAATAAGGTTAGGTTACATAAGATTTAAAGAGGTTTGTTGAAGTTAGGATAGATTAGGGTTTGCTTTGTTCAGATTAGGTTGGCTAATACACTTAAACGTACATTTAACCACAAATAATCAAATTAAAAAAAAAAGAGGCCGTGGTGATACGTCTGGCAACGACGTAGCTGAGGAAAACCCAGGGAACGTACAAATGTAAACGGTTATGACTGGTGGTGGGAGTATACGGTGAATGAGAAGCACTTGTGCAAAGGTCAAGGATACTGGCACACTCTCAAGTTCTTCAGAAAGATAAAAAATCAAGGTATAAAGTTAAGGAAATATTCCGCTTCTAATATTATCTGGCCAAGTTTCCCCTCTGAACTAATATTGACGTTGTATTTTTTGTCTATATCCTGAGTAAGCAAGCTGAGAGAGAGAGAGAGAGAGAGAGAGAGAGAGAGAGAGAGAGAGAGAGAGAGAGAGAGAGAGAGATTTCTATTTGTAGTTCCTAGAGCAGAGTTATACTCGTGGTGTCCTTTCTTCAATATTTTTAATTTCCAATGGTTGTAACACTTACAACCACACTGTTTATAACCACACCATCACTTACAACCACACAACTTACAACCACACCATCCCTTACAACCACATATTTTAAATCATTCCACTGGTCAACCATTCTGTCTGCAAGGAGAAGTTTTCTGGTAGCCTTTCAGCTCGACTTTTACTTCAGTTTAAGAACTACGATTTCTTGCTACCCCTACTCCAGGTACTAAGAAATCTTTCTCTCTTCTTTCATGTTCCATTATAACCTTTAACGTTATCATGTATCCTCTCTTCCTGCTATCAGCCAGCGTGGGCATCATGTTATCATGTATCCTCTCTTCCTGCTATCAGCCAGCGTGGGCATCATGTTATCATGTATCCTCTCTTCCTGCTATCAGCCAGCGTGGGCATCATGTTATCATGTATCCTCTCTTCCTGCTATCAGCCAGCGTGGGCATCATGTTATCATGTATCCTCTCTTCCTGCTATCAGCCAGCGTGGGCATCATGTTATCATGTATCCTCTCTTCCTGCTATCAGCCAGCGTGGACATCATGTTATCATGTATCCTCTCTTCCTGCTATCAGCCAGCGTGGACATCATGTTATTACGTCTCTCTTCCTGCTATATCTTAGTTTTGCTCCAACACGTACAGTTTCTGTGAAATAGACCCCCAAGGTGAATGATTTCACCAAGGCCTGGTCTAAGACATGGCCGGGGGGGGGGGAGCGTTGACCCCCGAAATCCTCTCAGTTATCTCCAGGTAAGACATAGCCACCGTGGAGATAAGGTATCATGGTAACCTGACGATCAGTTCTGACGGTTGACTATTGCTGAAAACTGCTACGAGAGCCATACTGAACACAAGCGAAAAAGCCTAATAACTATGACGTAAATACAGGGTGTTTCACTCGTAGGCGGTCCAGAGTTGGTACTCTCGTAGTTGCAACCGTCTTGTTTGTATATTATGTCTATAGTAAACATTAACTCGGGGCCTCCTACGAGTGAAACACCTTGTATGTCTGCGTGTCTGTATTTCTGTTATTGAATTTACGTTAAGAAAGATCAGTTTCTGTCATTGCATTTACCACACTTAATATCTATGTATAACACCCATGACTGTTAGCAAACATATATCAAGTGATACTTCAAACTTAAATAGCCAAAATACTGATCATAACATTTCAAAACACCTTACGTGATACAAACTAAAGCTCAAATTCGTGAAAATTATAAACATAAAAACAAGAACAAAGTTAGAACTATAAACATTAAAACAACAACAAAGTTAGAACTATAAACATTAAAACAACAACAAAGTTAGAACTATAAACATTAAAACAACAACAAAGTTAGAACTATAAACATTAAAACAACAACAAAGTTAGAACTATAAACATTAAAACAACAACAAAGTTAGAACTATAAACATTAAAACAACAAAGTTAGAATTATAAACATTAAAACAACAACAAAGTCAGAACTATAAATATCAAAACAACAACAAACAAAGTCAGAAGTATAAACAACAAAACAACAAAGTCAAAACTATAAACATCAAAGTTAGTTTAAAACAACCAATTTGGTTCCAGAACTGGATAACATAAAATTGTTGGCTTGTGTAATGACAGTGCTGGGATAATATACTGATAGTAAGAGTATTTACTTAGACATTAACAAAAGATTTACTGGGCAAGTATGACTCTGGTGGAAGCTTTAAATGCTGCTTAGCAATGGTGATTATACCAGTAACCAACTGAGGACAGTGCGAACAAAGCACACTGGTATAAGTAATCACTTACACTTGTAAAGTGTAGATTCTCTGTATAGACTACTTTGGAGGTTCCCTTAACTCCAAGAGGATTATCTTCGCCAGCATCCTCACAAGTCGTATGTATTCTTGCCTGGTCATCACAATCCAGTCACTGCTAGCCACCAGTCACTGCCACTCAGTCATTTTAACCCATTCACCTAATACCATTAGGCACTACCATGCACTCACTCCACACCATTCAGTCCCTACCATGCACTCCTCCACACCATTCGTCCATACCATGCACTCCACACCATTCGGTCACTACCATGCACTCCACACCATTCGGTCCCTACCATGCACTCCACACCATTCAGTCACTACCATGCACTCCACACCATTCAGTCACTACCATGCACTCCACACATTCAGTCACTCATGCACTCCACACCATTCAGTCACTACCATGCACTCCACACCATTCAGTCACTACCATGCACTCCACACTATTCAGTCACTACCATGCACTCCACACCATTCAGTCACTACCATGCACTCCACACCATTCAGTCACTACCATGCACTCCACACTATTCAGTCACTACCATGCACTCCACACCATTCGGTCCCTACCATGCACTCCACACCATTCGGTCCCTACCATGCACTCTACACCATTCGGTCCCTACCATGCACTCCACACCATTCGGTCCCTACCATGCACTCCACACCATTCAGTCACTACCATGCACTCCACACTATTCAGTCACTACCATGCACTCCACACTATTCAGTCACTACCATGCACTCCACACTATTCAGTCACTACCATGCACTCCACACCATTCAGTCACTACCATGCACTCCACACCATTCAGTCACTACCATGCACTCCACACCATTCAGTCACTACCATGCACTCCACACCATTCAGTCACTACCATGCACTCCACACCATTCAGTCACTACCATGCACTCCACACTATTCAGTCACTACCATGCACTCGACACTATTCAGTCACTACCATGCACTCCACACCATTCAGTCACTACCATGCACTCCACACCATTCAGTCACTACCATGCACTCCACACCATTCAGTCACTACCATGCACTCCACACTATTCAGTCACTACCATGCACTCCACACCATTCAGTCACTACCATGCACTCCACACTATTCAGTCACTACCATGCACTCCACACCATTCAGTCACTACCATGCACTCCACACCATTCAGTCACTACCATGCACTCCACACCATTCAGTCACTACCATGCACTCCACACCATTCAGTCACTACCATGCACTCCACACCATTCGGTCCCTACCATGCACTCCACACTATTCAGTCACTACCATGCACTCCACACTATTCAGTCACTACCATGCACTTAATCCTGCAGCTTAACACGTCTAAGACTACCGTTCACTCTTGAGTAATCTGAGAAGGTGCCACACAGGAACGTGAGAGGAGGACAAGAGAGTGCATTAAGTGACTTGCACAAGAGATCTCCTTATAATGGCTTCCCTCTGTCTCTGTGTCAAGTTCACAACCCATGAGAACAAGAACAGCAAACAACCAGCTATGTTGCTCTGGACTTTACGCCTGTCACGGTACGAATGTTGACGCTACTGACACAGACTAACTAACAAGAGATTCCGAGTGCCAGACTCTACATGGCTGCCAGAGACTATCCACGACTGCCAGATGCTATCCACGACTGCCAGAGGCTATCCATAACTGCCAGATAGTCTCCATGACTGCCAGAAACTCTCCACGAATGCCAGAGAGTCAACATGACTGCCAGAAACTCTCCATCACTGCCAGTCTCCATGACTAGCGGAGCACGTTGTTACACATCTGGGAGTATGTACCGGTAGTGTTGTGAGCATTCATCGTGGTTAACCTGTGTGAAGGTGACTTGTTACTGCACTTCTCAGACGCAATAAGGCCACTCTCAAGAACAAGAAGGCACAATACCGTGACTCGAACAATACACAAGTAACCCGCACACACGAGAGAGAAAAGCTGATGACTACGTTTCAGTCGTTATAAGCTTCTGTCTCACCTATGTGCGGGTTATCTGTGCCACTCTCAAGACTAAGACTCACAACACAAGTGGTTGAAACAATGCACAAATACGATACCGAGAGGAAACTTTAGACGAAGTTTCAGTCCGTCCTGAACCATTAACAAATTGTGACTTTATAATGTTCTAGGTCGGACCGAAACGTAAAAAATGCCACTCTGTGGAACTGTATTAAAAAACTTAAATGACTATTGACGCCTGGGTGATCAGCTGTTGTTGTAGACTTATTATTCTGACACTGCTCTCTACCTTGCAACCTCTGACACCTTGCTGTTCCTGACACCTTGCTGTTCCTGACACCTTGCTGATTCTGACACCTTGCTGCCACTGACACCTTGCTGCCTCTGACACCTTGCTGTTCCTGACACCTTGCTGCTTCTGACACCTTGCTGCCACTGACACCTTGCTGCCACTGACACCTTGCTGCCTCTGACACCTTGATGCCACTGACACCTTGATGCCTCTGACACCTTGCATTTTACTATGATTTCTTCCATGGAATTGGGTACTGAGTAAACCATACACTGACCATATGAGTAATACATTCAAATAAAACAAACTAAAGAGTAAAGAAATATAATAATATAATCAAGGGGGAATCACTAAACCCATAGGATTATACAGCGCCTGTGGGGGGATGTGGAAGGCATTCAGGTTTAATTCAGGGAACTGGAGTGCATATCCAAATTCCCTAGATCAAGAGCCCCTCACCAGCATCAAGGATAAAGAAATATAGCGAATGTTTTCGGTATACTAGAGACCATTTTCACCAACTGAAGAACTGAAAATAGACTGAAAATATTCGCTTTGTTGACATATTCTGCTTTGTTGAAAGTGAGTTACTCGAATGAATATAATGGGGGTAGTAGCACATTGCTGATGCATCCAATTCTGCTAAATAAAGGTGTTCCAAACTCTAGCCTCCAACATTTCAATTTATCATTATTTACAATCTTCACCTTCCTCAAAATTGGGGAAACACACAAAACGTGCTGCGCACTCTAAACATCTTGGTATTATCTTTTTTGCCTGTTGTTTTTTCTTGTTATTATCTAACATCCGGTTTCTCGGTCTCATTACAAAGAAAATCGTGACATTACAGCAAGCAATGATAGGCTCCACACAAGAAAATATAACCAGGGTTGAGGATAACATCATGACGGTGATAACAAAACACAGAGCAAAAACAAGTGTAATCTTACTGGGAAAACACTGCGAACGTGTTGTTGTAAACGCTTTAGGTGTGAGAGTAAGACGACACTTAGAAACACCTACAAACAATAAGCTTGGAATAAAACATGTAGACGACACAACCATGTAGATACAACAAGCTTGTAATAAACATGTAGACACAACAAGCCTTTAATAAAACACGTAAACACAACAAGCTTGCAATAAAACATGTAAACATAAGCCTTTAATAAATCACTAGGCTGAGACACACGTGGTGATCATCTTCGCCCAGGCTTTGGAATGCAAGCACTGTGCTCAAACATAATATCCTTCATGTCATAAAGAGGAACCATTACATGCGAAGCTCCACACTAACACACTAGCTCACAGGTAACTAGTCCAACGTTTCCACACCGTAATTCTTTTTCATTTATCAAAAATTTGATACATAAGCAGTGTGCTGCTACCCTCTTTTATATGGTAATTACACTGAGAACCAAAGATGTGTTTCCCTGTCATATTCCATCACGCAGGATGGGTCACATACACAGTGTTGAAATCTGTCAGCCTGAGCTAGGAGACTTCAGTAGTGCAACCGCGGGTTCGAACCCCACCCGTGGTATGGTTTCATTGGATTCGTTCCAGCAGAGCAGAAGCTAACTTTAACATGGGAATATCTCCGTCATCTCAGCGTGGAGACAGGATAAATTATACATAGAAGAGAAGGAAAGAGAAC
This sequence comes from Cherax destructor, assembly GCA_009830355.1. Taxonomy (NCBI): domain Eukaryota; kingdom Metazoa; phylum Arthropoda; class Malacostraca; order Decapoda; family Parastacidae; genus Cherax; species Cherax destructor. Next base: position 652,562 of record WNWK01000114.1, on the reverse strand, counting down.
GAGAGGAAAGAGGGAGAGGGGGAGGGAAGAGGTATTTGGGTGTCATAATATATGTCTGCAAACAGTGGAAAGACAGGGATGGGGAAGGGGAGGGGGTGACCCGTCAAAGAGGGGGAAGTACTCTTCCCCTTCCTTGAATCAAATTATACATATGCACTATGAACCCTACCGGTTTAGCGCTACCCTTTGAATATAATAATAACAATAACAATAATAAAAAAATAATAGCAATAATAATAACATATAATAATAATAATAATAATAATAATAATAATAATAATAATAATAATAAAATTGTGTTCTTAAAATAAGTTGATATAACTGGTTAAAATGTGTGGTGGGTAATGTGTTATGGTGCAGAATACCAATGTATATTCGTATGACCTCAGAGGCTTCATCAATTCCAAATGAATAGTGAATATTATTTACATTCATATATGAGATAACAGTAACGTATGGATCATCCAATGAACTTTTTCTTTTAACCTTTGGTGGTTTTAGTTTCATTTTTTTATCATGTCATCTATAATACTGAGTTAAAATTCTGGAGTTTAAAGTTAATAAGGGTTAAAGTAAGTTAGAAATTACAGCTGAGATTATTTTCTAGCCTGGTAGGCAACACTCTCGCCTCGCACAGTGTCTGTGGTTCGATCCCCGGTAAGGGTGTAAACATTGGGCGTGTTTCCTTACACTTGTTTTCCCGTTCACATAGCAAGCAAGTAGGTACCTGGGTGTTAGTCGACTGGTGTGGGTCGCATCCTGGGGTACAAGACTGAAGACCACAATGGAAATAAGACAGTCCCTCGATGACGTCTACCTACCTGGAGTCTACCTGGAGGGTATTCCGGGGATCAGGGCCTCCGCAGCCCGGTCCACGACCAGAACAAGCCACATGGGGCTGGAAATCTTCAGCTCTAGATCTTTCGCACTCTCGTGCGTCGTTAGGAGCTATGCAATGTTGCAAGACAGCAACAAATAGGAGGGGAAATTATCTGAGGCCAGGCAGAAGGAATCAGTGGCAGCCCATGACACAGACAAGGGCTGCCACTGCATGTGTATGTGTGTGTATGTGTGTGTGTGTGTGTGTGTGTGTGTGTGTGTGTACGTACTCACCTAGTTGTGGTTGCAGGGGTCGAGTCATAGTTCCTGGTCCCGCCTCTTCACTGGCCGCTACTGGGTCACTCTCCCTGCCCCATGAGCTTTATCATACCTCTTCTTGAAGCTATGAATGGATCCTTCCTCCACTACATCACTAAACCAAGCTATTCCACTTCCTGACCACTCTGTGACTGAAGAAATACTTCCTAACATCCCTGTGATTCATCTGAGTCTTCAACTTCCAACTGTGACCCCTTTTTGCTGTGTCCCATCTCTGGAACATTCTGCCTATGTCCACCTTGTCAATTTCTCTGATTATTTTATATGCCGTTATCAAGTCCTCCCTATCTCTCCTGTCCTCCAGTGTCGTCAGGTCGATTTCCCTTAACCTCTCCTCGTAGGACATACCCCTTAATCCGGGACTAGTCTTGTGTATGTGTATATATATATATATATATATATATATATATATATATATATATATATATATATATATATATATATATATATATATACATAGTATTGCAAAGTATAACTGGATGGTAAAATCCCTGCTATGTATCCTTCAACTTGAGTTTGTAAATATCGTGCAGGTTCAGTACAGGAATATTCTCAGATGATGATTTCTTGAAGCTTCAAATAAAACACTGCTTGTAATTAAGTTTTGAATGCTTGTACAATCAAAGAGTTATTATTTTCTGTCATTACTGTGTAGCAGCTTCAAGTGAGACACACGAAATAATATGCACGCACACGCGCACACACATCACTACATCCACACACACTTCACTACACATACACACACATCACTACACATACACACACACACACATAGCTTTAAGAAGAGGTATGATAAAGCTCATGGCGCAGGGAGAGTGACCCAGTAGCGGCCAGTGAAGAGGCGGGGGGGCCAAGAGCTATGACTGGACCCCTGCAACCACAACTAGGTGAGTACAACTAGGTGAGTACACACACACACACAACGTGGCAATAACAAAGCTAGTACAAGAAAAGCAAACAAGCACACATACAAAATTACACACCCAGATAAGACATGCAACTGTTAAATCAATACACTCTCTCTTTCTCTCCCTCCTTATCTCTCTCTCTCTCTTTATCTCTGTCTCTCGCTCTTCTTATCTTTATTTTTGTGGGTGCTTCCCTGCCAGCCTCGCCCACCCCCGGGTCAGTGAACTTGAATCGCCACAAACTTCACTCCAACATTCTTTCTCTTTCAAGACATAAAAGTCTGGGGTGCTTCCTGGCACACCATAAAACACTTACAAAATGTATTTCTTCAACATTTGTGTCTCAATTAGAGCAGCGGGAGAGCCACCTTTCTACTCTATTATGTTACAACTAAAAAATCTCATTCTCATCAGTTTTAAGTAATTTTTTCATACGGGAACTCCGTATTTTTTGCTTTCCAGTTTATTATGTTATAACTACAATATGTTATCATCATTTTTACGTAATTTTTCATACGGAAACAACGTATTTCTTCTTCTTCTGAATACTTCGTTCTTAAATAATTCTATATTATTCCTTGTTCTGTGTTTTATATATTTCCTCTGTATCTCTTGCGTAATTTTCCTGTTATCTAATATTCTGTGTAATGCGGGATATTAACCCAGGATGGCCGCTTTGTCTGGCTTATTTCCCCTGTGGTCCTTTGATCCTCTTCCCCAGGATGCCACCCACAACAGTCGGTAGCAAGACAAGTTAAATACGAATTATTATTAATTATTATAAACATTTATTATTATTATTATTATTTTTATTATACATATGAAGTACTTAACCCGTGACAGTCAATCAGGTGTGGAGAGTCGATCCTCCGTGCCATAAACTAGCAGCAAGCGGCTCTCTGACCCATTAGACTGTTGGTGACTGCCTCACTAAACCATTACACAACACTTATATATAGATTATTGGTCTGATTTTTTGCAAGATATTTTACTCTGTTGAACATAAACAAATATTTCAAATACATGGACTCAATTTGAAACTGGATCCATCTGAAATATATTATATATATATATATATATATATATATATATATATATATATATATATATATATATATATATATATATATATATATATATATATAATATAATCAGTGACAAAGATGCAACAATATGTACTAGACATGTATCTCTCACCTCGTGTACTGTATATGCCATCTTTATATCAACAATGTATCTCTCAAATCTTTTGTACCATATTATGTAATTATATATAATATATATATATATATATATATATATATATATATATATATATATATATATATATATATATATATATATATATATATATATATATAATTATGCAAAATCGCGTGAGAGATACAGGATGCAAAACAACCAACCACAGGGGGGAAGAGTTGAAAGATAGCTCTAGGTCTTTCTTGTAGCAATCAACACATCACCAGGAGCTTTCAATGTTACAGGAAAGAGGAGTTCCAACACGATCACAGGAAGCGCAAAGGTGCTTCCTGTGATCGTGTTGATTGCAACACGATAGTTCTAGGCCTTTCGTGTTGATTGCAACACGAAAGGCCTAGAGCTAGCTTTCAACTCAACGTGGCTGCTTTGTATATATATATATATATATATATATATATATATATATATATATATATATATATATTATATAACTATCTTTCAACTAACGTAGTGCTTTTGTATATATATATATATATATATATATATAATTACATAATATGGTACACCCAGATGTATATTCCTCTCAGTGAGTACACTGAGAGTTCACTTTAATCCGTATTTCAGGGGTTAAAATGTTTTTCACTAGCGGTGCAACCTCACTGACCCTCGTGTAGTCGATAGGCTTTAAACCCCAGTCAACAACTAATCAATTTCACTTTTACGTATGAGACAAAATTCTTGCTTCTCCTGAAGACATTTTCCAGTCTGACACACAGGTCGAGTCATAAGTTGTGATAATGGTATTTGAAGCTCTTTTATGAGAGGCCATTCAGCGGCTCAGAGGTAGGGCGAGAGAGAGACCACCTATCAGGGTCAGGTCACTACTTTCACTTGCTGCAGCAGCAACAGCCTGCCTGCTCTCTTTCTCTCTAGGTTACCTTTACTAGTTCTCTCTCTCTCCCACACTAATATATATATATATATATATATATATATATATATATATATATATATATATATATATATATATATATATATATATATATATATATATAAAATATAGTGCAAGAACTGGTCAATTGCAAGAACTCATCTAAAATTGTCCTTTCTAAAATTTTCCTTATACGTTTAAAGATATATTTTTTCATTTATGTTTATGTAAAATTTATAATTTTTACCAAGAGAAACTTTGAAAACCTACCTAACCTTATTATAACAAGCGGAATTTAATTTAGCCTAACCCAACTAAATATATTTTAGATACGTTAACAAGAATGTAATAATAAACAAACGCAATGAAATATATTTTTTTCTTTAAGTTCAGAATGATTTTTGCGAAATTATTGCATACACAAATTTTCGCTTGTCTTATATGGCATGAAGAGCGTTGCTATTTAAGCCAAAATAGCAAATTTTCCCTAATCGGCACGACATATGTATATATATATATATATATATATATATATATATATATATATATATATATATATATATATTACTGTAACCACGAACGAGTGGTATTGATCAATAACAACACTGCGCTAGCCAGGGTTCGAACCCATGTTGTACTGGCCCGTCATTGTGAGCGAGAACCACATGACGCCTTAACCCACAGGACCACCCAATCCTACAAGAACCAAGCACACAGAACAGAGCTGTGTGTTTTACCTTGGTCCGAGGACATTCGGAGGTGTGGGAGCTTTCAAGCTAAGCTTGAAAAGTAAAACACACAGCCCTGTGCTGTGTGCTTGGTTCTTGTAGGATTGGGTGGTCCTGTGGGTTAAGGTGTCATGTGGTTCTCGCTCACAATGACGGGCCAGTACAACATGGGTTCGAACCCTGACTAGCGCAGTGTTATTGATATATATGTCGTGCCGATTAGGTAAAACTTGCGATTTTGGCTTAAATAGCAACGCTCACCTTGCCATATAAGACAAGTGAAAATTTGTGTATGCAATAATTTCGCCAAAATCATTCTGAACATAACGAAAAAAATATATTTCATTGTGTGTGTTTATTATTAAATTATTGTTAACGTATCTAAAATATATTTAGCTGGGTTAGGCTAAATTAAATTGCGCTTGTTGTAATAAGGTCAGGTAGGTTTTTAAAGTTTCTCTTGGTACAAAATTATAAATTCTTACATTAACATAAATGAAAAAAATACATCTTTAAACGTATAAGAGAAATTTTTAGAAAGGACTTAATTTTAGATGAGTTCTTGCTAATTGACCAGTTTTACCTAATCGGCACGACATATATATATATATATATATATATATATATATATATATATACTGTACGTACAGGACCTTCCTATAAACTCAAGACGCCCTCGGTAGCAACAACACAGCAGTAATAAGACTGCAGTAATAACACTGCAGCAGCAGCAGAAAAACAACACAGTAGGAGCAGCAGGAGTAAGAGCACTGAAGATCCAGCAATAATAATACTGCAGCAGCAGCCACACCAGCAACAACAAAGCAACAGCAGCACTAGTAACAACACTGAGGACGAATTACACACCAATAATACCAACACAACAACAAAATCAACAACAGCAGCAGCAGCAGCAGCAGCAGCAGCAGCAGCAGCAGCAGCAGCAGCAGCAGCAGCAGCAAGTATTGATTATGAAGCTTCAAGTTAGTAAGGCCAAGGACGCTCTCTTTCACCCTCTCTTCATCCTCCTTCCTTTCCCTGTCCTCTCGCAGGAGGAGGAAGACAAGTTGATAAATAAGACATATATGGAACACCTGGATACATTTATCGTTAATAATGATATCCAGGTGTTGCACATGTGTCTTATTCACTCACCTATGTATAACTGGTTGTTCATCTTCAGGACCCACCGGGGCCCCACGTCCCAAGGACATGCTCACGTGCGTGGTCCAAGAAGTCACTGTGAGGTAGACGTCTGCTAGAAATCAAGATTCAAGGAAGGAGAGGCTACCTCCAATTCCTTGCACCAAGAGTCATTTACTGACATCAAGGTACCTCACCTTGAAAGGAATATCACATTAAAGGTACGTTCTAGGTAAACTAAAATAATCAAGTCAAATGCTGCAGCTGTAGTATGCAAGTCACAATGCTACAAATATAGTAACACCCACACTGACCAGCTGTTACGACAACACCCACACTGACCAGCTGTTACGACAACACCCACACTGACCAGCTGTTACGACAACACCCACACTGACCAGCTGTTACGACAACACCCACACTAAACCAACCAACACCACTTAAAACACCTCAAATTACCTCCTTCGATGCTATTTAAAAATAAAGTAATAACACACACACACAAACCGTGGGGCCGAGAGAAGCTGTAAATATCAGAATAAAAAGAACCTGAGGCATATATAAGACCAAACATATCTCCAGAATTACACACGAACAATATCACATCAGCGGCATATGCCAGATTAACAAACCTCTAAATAGCATTCAGGAAATTGAACAAAGAATCCTTCAGAATCTTATACATAATTTATGTTAGGCCAATCTGCGCAGCGCCAGCACGGAGCCTACATCTGGTTAACCACGTGAAACTTGAAAAAGGATCGAAGATTTGCAACTACAGTAAACTATAAAGAAATGTACTATACGGAAATGTTGAATCAACTGAATCCGACAACCTTGGCAAAAGAATAGGGGAGACATAAGATATACAAAAATCTTAAAAGGAAGTGATGGGCAGGCAGGGTTAAATTTTTAATTTTGAGAAACGGGATCACAGATGAGCCATAGTGATTTACGTCTTAAGTCTCAGAGTGGTTGAAAATTGGATTGACTTGTGTGAGGGAATTTTTTCTCCAACCAAGGGGGTTAAAACCCCTCTCTCTCCAGTGTGAGAAAGTAGAGAGGGGGTCTTAGCCCCCTTGAGAGGGATCGCCGCCCCCTGAAAGGTCGTCGCCTCCTTGGAGAAAAAAATTCAGCTTCAAGGGTAGATAAGGGTCATAACGCCAAGAATCAGTGATGCTGATCAAAGTAGCCTAGGAAGCGGGGCTAGGAGCTGAGTCTCGACCCCAGCAAACAACTCTGAATAGAACTTAGCGAGTGTTCACACACAAAAAAATTTAAGAAAAACCAAATGAAAACAATCACGACCACTGCGAAGTGACAAACAAATTGGTAATGATCAAACATTAGAACACAACTACAAAATATTAGAACACAGCTACAAACGTTAGAACACAGCTACAAACATTAAAACACAGCTACAAACATTAAAACACAGCTACAAACATTAGAGCATAACTGTAAAATATTAGAACACAGCTACAAACATTAGAACAGCCACAAACATTAGAACACAACTACAAAACATTAGAACACAGCTACAAAACATTAGAACAAAAGTACAAAACATTAGAACACAGCTACTAAACATTAGAACACAGCTACAAAACATTAGAACACAGCTACAAAACATAAGAACACAGCTACGGAATAGAACACAACTACAAAACATTAGAACACAGCTACAAAAATCGAATACACATAGCTTATAAGTTACAAATAAACACAGAAAACAGACCCCAGACAAAGCACTCACTGGCCAACTGACAGAAAACAGACCCCAGACAGGACATTCACTACCAACAAACAGAATACAGACACCAGAGAGGACATTCACTGACCAACAAACAAAATACAGACACCAGACAGGACATTCACTGACCAACAAACAAAATACAGACACCAGACAGGACACTCAGTGACCAACAGAGAGAGAGAGAGAGAGAGAGAGAGAGCAGAGTGGTGAAGGCTGGCTGGCGGGTGTGGCGTGCGTGGAGGGGAATAAAAACACAAAGAGCGGAACAGAGCACTTGTGACACACTGCCTGGTTCATAAATAGCCTGGCCAAGGTATGCTAATGTATCTCAGCCGAGATATTTGTGTGTGTGTGTGTGTTTTATGCACTCTTGACGTTAATGAAGGTGGGTGCTGAGTGCTTACTGCTGGCATGCTTACTAAGACTGCTCTGTATATGTTGTACCCAGCAGTAAGTTAATCTGCTGGTTTTACCTCTGATATACCTGTGACCAGTTTCCAAGGTTCTAACCTCCCAATCCAGCCTTCCTACCACTGTCACTATAACAGCAACACCACAGTGTCAGCAGGTACGTGTCAGCAAGACAGCAGCTGACTTTCACTCCACCTTCACTGCCAAGAAAGGACAACATTACTGCCACTGCCACCACCCCCATCAACACCATCACCATCATTAACACCGTCCCATCCTCCCAGGAACTCACACCACCATCACCAGTATCACCATCAACACTGCAGACACCTACTCCACATCAGCATCACCATCCTCGCACCATTCCCACCTCTAAAACACCCCTCAATTATTACCACTTAACCACCACTCTCCCCGTTCCCCGCAGTAACTGAGTACAGCGCATCTGAATAATGAATGATTCACCTCATTTTTGTGTACCATAATTCATCACCGAGCCCCACACGTGTCTCTGTGCACTTTAAAGGGAATGTTTCAAGTGTGCTTAGAAACATTCCTTCTCAGGTTCATTCAGCTTTATTTTACAGGCAAGTCAGAATGTTTGGGTGATGGCAATCAAACAGCAGGGAACCATACAGTTCTCTCTTCCATTTTTACTTTGTGCTGTCTCACTGGCAAGTTTACTGTACATCCATTATGCTGTGAGCGGTAAAGCAACACATCAGGGTCACAGAGGTCACAATGGATTTTGATTTGACCCCACAGTGCATAATTACATTTTAAAATATACTGAAGTCATTTCATATATTATAATTTGTCCACATTGTAGATACAGTCTCAAGAAAATTGAAGTATCACCATTTCGATTCATTTATGGAGCTGGTACAAAGTGTGGAAATAATCTCAAAATTACAGATATCATTAACAATGAAGTGTTTTACCATTTCCTGTAGGATCTGCCTGAACGTGTCTCTCAATGGTTGAATGTTTAGACAAATATGATTTTCAAAGTCATTAGTGTGTGACCCTCTCTCCCTCTCTACACCTTTTATGACATGTAACTGTCATCTGCATACGAACTGTCTTAACTGATATACTCCTAACCTAACCTTTGTCTAACAGTAACAACGCCTTGTAGTCTGCTGATCACTCTACTTTCCCCATAGACATGGTTTACTTTCTCTATAGATATGATTTACTTTCTCTATAGACATGGTTTACTTTCATTATGATGGCCACTGGATCTGATACCCTTACCTTAACATACCTTTGACTTATCCTACTCCTGACTAAAACTGGACAATCCTGGCCCGGTCCGGGGCCAGGATTGTCACGTTCAAGTCAGTATCGTTATCTTTCAAACTCGTTTGATATTTCTTCTCCGGCAATGTATTTTAAGCTTTTGTTTGAGAAACCAAAATTATTTTCGACATTCTCTTTACTTAATGCTAGTTTTGCCAAGTCATCAAATTTATCCTGTTCCCGTAGGCCTATGCGAGAGGGAGGCCATGAAAGTTTAACTTTAATTCCCTTTTCAATAATTTGTGTATATCTGCATCTAACTTCATATATAAACAACTTATATTCAGATCTAAGGCTATTTAGAACACGCCATGAGAACAGGAAGTCAAAAACAATTGAACTCTCTCTATAGTTGTCTGTAATCGTTCTGTTTTGTTTACACCATCCTGTTCTCGTTTACACCATCCTGATGTTTAGCACCATCCTGTTCTCGTTTACACCATCCTGATGTTGTTTAGCACCATCTTGATCTCGTTTACACCATCCTGATGTTGTTTAGCACCATCTTGATCTCGTTTACACCATCCTGATGTTGTTTAGCACCATCTTGATCTCGTTTAGCATCATCCTTTCTTCGCATTTTACCGTCCTCTCCTCACTTGCTACCATCCTCCTCTTCCCCCATTCCCCTCACATTCTTCAAGACTGTTCACAAGAAACGTAGAAAAAAGAAGAGGATAACAAACAGGAACGATCAAACATTCCTCAGGTTGCGTGAATGTGAGACAGTTTTATTGCAGTGTTCATGCATTGCTTCTTGCAACTTTAAAACTGCTCTGTTGAATTCATCTTGGAATAAGTATTGTTGTTGTTTGGAGATCAAGACGTAGTGACTGAGATACACACACACTACACAGGTTGCATTTTATCGGAGCAACGTTTCGCTAAGTTGCAGAGCTTTAGTAATGGATGATGACTTTGTAAAGATTTACACAAAGTGAAGCATGACTTGAAGCTGTTCCCAGAGTGAAGCATGACTCCATAATGCTCTATACAGAGTGAAGCATATCTTGATAAAGCTCTTCACAGAGAAGCATGTCTTGATAAAGCTGTAAAAAGAGCGAAACGTTGTCCCCATAAAAATGTATTCTGCAACTTATATTTTTTCTTCACTTTTGATGTCATTTAGTATGAGGTTGAAGAGTCGTGGGTCACGCATGTTGACAAGTCTTCTCTAACAGTACCCACAGCACCACTGCCTTTCACTGGGCACATTTTACTCTTCCGCATCTCTCACTGCAGTTGTTGACATGCCAATGACCACACTGGAAACCTTACCCTCACGTATCTGCCACGATATCAACTGTTAGGCTGTTCCATAATAGTTGACCAGTGATGTTATCACAGTGTGCTCTGTGTCTACGATATTCGTGCTTTTCACGGGGATTATTCTACGATATACCTCCCAGGAATACTCTGACGAGTGCCTCTAGATATTCCTCACAACTAACAACATTAAAACACATTATCATTATGATTAAAGAGAAGAATGGGAGATGAGTCGATCATAGGTCCCAATATGTAGCAGGTCCAACGCTGCCTGTTTCATACAAGGACCACGGTTCGACTCCTCGTCCATTCTTCTCTAAATTCATTAGCAATCGTTCATTACGACTTATCTTGCATATTATCATTAAATTTACGTTTAATGATACACAGTACCGAGAAGTTGATCAATAAGACACATGTGCAAGATTCCCAGGTGTTGCACATGTCTTATTCATAGTTCTGCTTGGAGGCCATCAGTAACCAGAGTCAATCACTCTTCAACAGTTACTGCTGCTTGGAAGTCTTGCAGACATGACCCCAGTTTTATTACAAGGCACAACTCCCATATATAATAATAATACAATCACAACCATGTTAAGTGAAGACGGAGTGTTTGTGAGGGAGGAAGAGAGAGGGGTCAGCTGGGAGGAGTGGGAGGGAGGTGGGCCATTTAAAGCAGTGGGTGGAAACTACAGAGTAGCGTTAGTGAGGATAAAGAGGATACAATGAGATCATTTCTCCAGGCACTGATCTTAGTTTTATGACCCAAAATGGAGCCTTCACCTGGCTTACCAGCGAACCTCATAACAATTTAATTATCACATTGCATTGACAATAGTATAGTAAACCCACAAATACTATTTATCAAAGGTTGATGGACTGATTACATCATTTTCACTTCACTACTACTACACGTGCTGCCTCTGTATTTGACTGAAGAAGTCTACCGTGTAAGCGAAACGTTTCAACGACAAAGATACCCAACTGTTGCACATGTATCTTAACCATGAATTATCACATTATAATATGTGATATTTAAGTTTGCACAACATTTTTAAAACAAAAGAAGAGCACCATGTAAGAGAGATCTAGTCTTGGTAAAGCTAAGACACAAGCCTGGCCCTTCTTGAGTCTCAATCTCTCAAGCTGCTTAAAGCTGACCTATGTCAGGGATTCCACTAGCTTACCATTACAAATGGGACATCTTAGACCTTAAGAAAGACCCTCATCACACGTTCACTATACTCTGATTGTGCAATCCTATAGTGTACTAGATTGGTTGGTTAACTGGGATTTAAGCATATCGACTACTCAAAGGGTCATTACATGTCACCAGTACATCAGTCAAAAATACTTTCATCCCTGAAATAGGGATTAAAGTAAACTCTCAAGTGTATATACATGGTGAGACAAGCATCTCTGTGTATATATCCTTTCTTATTGCTATAATACCTACTTAATCTTGAAACCACACCTACATAATTTTAGGTTCTAAATTCTAATAATACGTTTCACTCGAGAAGTACACACACACACACACACATACATACATACATACATACATACACACACACACACACACACACACACACACACACAGTTTTAAGACGAGGTTTGATAAGGCTCATGGAACTGGGAGAGAGAGGACCTAGTAGCAATCAGTGAAGAGGCGGGGCCAGGAGCTATGAATCGACCCCTGCAACCACAAATAGGCGAGTACAAATAGGTGAGTGCACGTAGCTGTGAATCGACCCCTGCAACCACAATTAGGTGAGTGCACACACACAAAATGCTGGATAACTCTGATAACAAGAGACATGGCTAAGAACCGAGCCTCGACCCCCCCCCCAACAACTCAGCGAGTACAACACTGAGTGGACTGGAACCTTTACCTCTCCACTACACAACTCATTCACTGGGCACAAAAAGTCACACAGACAAAAAAAAATGCACATGAAACAGCAGCCATCGCCTTGCATCCGTCTGTTCAATACTCGGTCCCCGATATTCCCAGTCCTTCAACACAACTCCACATCATGTTGCCCAGGACCCCAACACAGCCCCGGGTACCAACACCTGGGGTATGGAACACAGACAAATCAACCACTACACGACATACGAGGGGAAACTCTAATGTTTTTTCCTACAATATTATTCGCACATAACCCACATGAATTTCAATGACAGGAACTAGAACATTTCCACAATGTCAGAAGCGGAAGAAACACGAATATTTCTGTTAGGAGTAACAGGAACAAGGACATTACCGTCATCACTAGGAGCAAAAACATGGTGGAAAGACACTAAGGAAAAATCTTCATAATATACAGTTTCTCCCTAGGTAAAACCTGACAGAGCTCTAGCTAGAGCGAAACGTAGTATTTGATAGGGCTTTGGTATACACCAAGTGTCTGTCTACTATGCTTACTGCCAATACCTGCCATACAAAACGACAAAAATAAGAACATTTACACCAAGAGTAATCAAGACAAAAACAAGAACATTTACACCAAGAGTAATCAAGACAAAAACAAGAACATTCACGTCAGGAACAGTAAGATGTTAGTCCTTTCCTAGCAACAGTTCAGCGTCGGAAGCTTGAACACTAAAGAACATACAGGACCTTCCTATAAACACAGGCACCCATGGCTCGCGGGGCGTAAAAGGCCCTTAATTTACCGAGTGAAACACTGCCCCAATAAAAGCTCGTTTTTTTCTGACGTGTCAGAAAACGCAACATCTTTAGTCCAAGACACGTGTGTGCCCCGTAAACAACTATATTCCCCAAACAATGTGTACATTTTTCACCCTCCCTATTTCCCTCTCCACTCTCTCTATTCCCCACTTCACCCTCCTTATTTCTCTCTCCATCCTCCCTATTCGCCTCTCCGTCTTCCCTCTTCCCCCTCCCTATTACCCATTCTAGCCTCGCTATTTACCTCTCCACACTACCTATTCCCCTCTCTTTCCTTCCTATTTGACCCTGCACCTCTCTCCACCCTATTCCACTCTCGATCTGAAGAGTGTTGAGGAGAGAGATGGTAATGGTGGAAGCTGAGATAAATGAGATTAGAGTTTCATCAAGGACAGCTAGCGGGACTTCGCGCACTACTGAAATATTAATGAACAAACGTTTCCACGTTACTTGGAAACAAGAGGAAGAATCCTGACTGCTTAGACAGAGAGAGAGACTCCAATGGAAATAAGTCACTTTGACTTTTTTGGGTTATCTAAGGTGATCTACACATATGCTGCTATGTACCAGACGAGCCTGGCCCATGGCCTGGCTCAGAGAGTAGAGAAACTCTCGAAACTCTTCAAAGGTATATCAAAGGTATTTCAAAGGTATGTATGATAATTTATGTAACTGCATTTATGTATACCTGTACATGAATAAACTTACGAGAGACAGAGAGAGGGAGTGAGAGAGAGATCAGAGGACTTGGAAGTCCACATCGAGGCTACGTATCTGCTGAGAATTATCTACCTCTAAAGATTATCGTGCGTGATCCAGGCCTAACTAGGCCTAGTACCTATAGGATATACCTTGTATATGATCCCACGCAGAGATTAAGATTTACTGAAGTGTATTATTGTATATTCTGCATAATCAGTTATCCGATTGCGTCTTTAATTCACTGACTTATGCCAGACATCAGTGTCAGTGTGGTTGTTGTGAGGCCTTCATGGAGTTGACACCCATTAATGGGTTAACCAACTGTTAAGCAACCTGTTTACCCAGTGTTGTTAAGCAACCTGTTTACCCAGTGTTGTTAAGCAACCTGTTTACCCAGTGTTGTTAAGCAACCTGTTTACCCAGTGTTGTTAAGCAACCTGTTTACCCAGTGTTGTTAAGCAACCTGTTTACCCAGTGTTGTTAAGCAACCTGTTTACCCAGTGTTGTTAAGCAACCTGTTTACCCAGTGTTGTTAAGCAACCTGTTTACCCAGTGTTGTTAAGCAACCTGTTTACCCAGTGTTGTTAAGCAACCTGTTTACCCAGTGTTGTTAAGCAACCTGTTTACCCAGTGTTGTTAAGCAACTTGTTTACCCACTGTTAAGCAACTTGTTTATCCAGTGTTGCTAAGCATCTTTTTTATCCCTCTCCCTCTCCAGTGTTGTTTAAACTTGTTTACCCAGTGTTGTTAAGCAACCTATTTACCCAGTGTTGTTAAGCAACTTGTTTACCCACTGTTAAGCAACTTGTTTATCCAGTGTTGTTAAGTAACTTGTTTACCCAGTGTTAAGTAACTTGTTTATCCAGTGTTGTTAAGCTGTCAGTAGTAGTATTTGTAGAAAAAAAACATTATTGAGTCGCATCCTTCCTACGTGATCACTGACCGTTACTAGTTTCTACTGACCTAGCGATGTCATAGGTCACCCTTTGAATGCCGTGAGCGTCCTCGCTCACTGGCGTCAGTTCAGAGCAGAGTATAGGGACGGACAGGTCAGGCTCTGAGTGCTTCCCATATTTGTCCACTAATATACAAGTTACTAAGCCAAGCTACGTTTGTGTTTATTACCAAATCCATCAAGAACCCACACGACAAATAGGTGGCAGCGTTGTGGGCATGGATTAGGGTATTTACGCAGATTTAAGAAGATAGAGCAAGATCGAGTGAGTGCCGCTGGTGTCCAGCCAGCCTGCCACCACCCCACACACCACCCGCCAACTCTAAACTGACAAAGCCAGCCACTCAGCCGGCTTCTTCAACCGTCCAGGCCAGTTTCTACAGCTTCCTGGCTTAGTTATCGTGTTAATTGCTAACCTTCGAGGAGTTGATCCGGGTTTTTCAATTAAGCCAGCCTATGGGAGAGAGCCTCAGTTAATCATCCAGCCTGTCTCTTCAGTCATCCAACCTGCTCCTTCATGCTGTGTCCATAGTTACAAGAATTCAAGTCAGCCAGTCTTGAGAGCTTAAGCCAGCTAAGCCACCTTCTTCTCCAGCCAAGCCAGTTCCTCTTTGAAGTATTGTCTCCAATATTGCTTTGTGCTATCAGTTGGACGCTGGTAAGAGTGGTATTTACCATCTCTGTGGTATTTGTGGGTTTTTAAGCCAGCCCAGCTTAGAATATTCAAGTGCCTAGTAGTGTAGGTGCCAGCTAGACGCGCAGGGAGGCCACTAACCCAGCACTCCATGACCCACCTCCGCCACCCACTCACTCCAGCCTTACCCACCTGTGGTCTTTTCCACTGGGGTTCTATCGCCCTAATTTCACCGCCCACATAGCAGGTCAAGAGAGTCCTTCATTCCTTCATACCTGTGCGCCATCGTTACAAAAGCCTAGCTGTGTGGGTCTTTGGTTATGTGCAATTTCATCGTAGATTCTGCAAGAGTACAGTGGATGCTGATCTTTCATCCTTCCACCTCCTCCCTCAATTACCACCTCCAGCCGTGGATCCCAGACCTTCACACAGTTTAGACAATTTCTTTATATATAAAGGCGTTTGCGTGTGCGAGACATTTCTACAGTGAATTGTGTTATTCAGAGACTTGTGCCTTCAGTGTAGAATCAGTGTTTTCTTGTCCATTAATTTACAATACTTTTTCCAGTGTTATCATTCATTTTCGTGTCTCATTTTATATCTATGTTCTTTTGTGTTATAACTGAAGTATTCATTTCTTGTGTACAAATTTATTCTTTGTCTTGTGTGCAGTATAATTTTTTTAAATATTTTTTTCAGTCACCCAGTGAAGTGCTTATTTTTTTTTACTTTATGTTCTTTCAGTGTTGTGTTTTACACAATATAGTTTTGTGTATTATTATTTCCCTTGTATTTTTATGCTAATTCTATGCATTAGTTCATTCAATGCTTCATTCCCCAGTGTCCTAAATTACCAATTTAATTGTGTACCCCTCATTGTACTCCATTATTTTTATATATCCAGTGTCTCACCTGTTTTAACTTTAGCAGTCTGTAGCAATATTCTCTTCAGTGCCTACCAACACACTTCTTCATTTTTATTCAAGAAGTTCCTAGTGCGACTATATTTGCAGAGTATACCTAGAGTATACCTGTGAGTAGTTTTCTCTGTGTGTACCATTTTTCTATGTCAAGCAGTGCCTCATTTTCTTGATTTTTCGCAGAATCTTGTACCATTATCTTGTATGCATCAAGAGCAATCTTTCTTATCTTTGTCACTGCGATCTTGTTGCAAGGACAGTTATCCAGTGAAGTGAGTGACGCTTGTTGTGTTTGTGTTCCCTACAGCCAGTAAGTGTTCACTTTCTTCATTTTGTACATTGTGTCATTTTTATTCATTTTATCAATATTTCTTTGAACAAATTCACTCTTAGTGTACCTATTTAAAGTAAAGTGTTATCATTGCTTTGTTTGAGTAAATTGTTTTCCCTAATTTGCAATTAAGAATTAAAGTGTTCAAGCTACATGTTCCCAGTGCAAATTTTTTTATTTATATATTGACTAATTCTGCAACTTATTTGCATTGTAAAATTTATTGTTCTGCAGTGAATAATTTCTTTCATAATTTTTTTTAGAGCATTTTGTACTCTATTTTTGTTAAGTACTTGTTCATTTCTCAAAAAGTGATAAAATTATAATTCAGTGCAATCTTTTCAGTATTACAATTCACTTAGTTGTGTCATCATTACATCTTAATTTCCTCAGCATTTGTACCTGACCAGGATAAAGGATCCTCAGCATCGTTTGCTATTAGCTGCTTTTGGAGTAATCAAAGAACTTTTGCCACCTGCTTCCATGTGTACTAATAAGTCTAATCCTCCAACTGTGAAGATGGAACTTCTTACAGCCCTTAATCATGTATGTTCCTTGTGTCCCCAGGGTACTTTTCCGTGTATCAAACCTAATTTCACAACTGCCTCATTCAGCACCGCCCCTCGTTTGTGCCACAGCACCCAATCATAGTAGACAACAATCACAGCGATCGCCCAAGACCAGTGTACCAAGTCATTATAATCCTCGTAGTGTTTATAGTACATTCAGTTCCCATGGTAAGAGGACTTGTTACAACTGAGATTACCGTAGCCATATTGCACTTAATTGTCCTGATAATCACTAAGAGGCGTCGTACTAATGATGACTACCAATCAGAATTGCCGTACTGTACTTATCATAGAATACATGGACATGACATCTAAGTGCAATGCTCTCTACAACCTTAGTCCTCTAGATCTTTCCGTGGCCGCTCTTACCGCAGAACCAGGAGAGGAAATAGAGGTCGTGGTTCTCAAGCTAATAACCAGAACAAGGCTCATTCTTCCAATTCAGGGGGAATTCGAGCGCCCCAGTCAAACAGCCCCGTGGTGACAGTATGTGATAATGAGTACTCCATCCCCATTAGTAATTCCTTCAATGCCTTAAGAAGTCTCAAAGAAGAGTCTTGTTGATGATGTTGCTTCACACGTCTTTGACGAAGATATTTTTAGGGATGAAATGGAACAAACCTCTGATGAAAATCCTCCTCCTTGCTTGCACATAAATTCCAATGCAATAATAGGTCCTTTAGTACAAGCATGTGTTTTTAATGCGCCCATCCATGTGTTCATGGACTATGGTGTGCAAGTCAATATTATCAGGTCTAGTTTGTTTAAGGATAAGCAGTCACATGTCCTTCTCGTAGAACCAACTCACGTGTCCTCCCTTAGTGGTGAGGCCGGTTCTCGTCTGCGTGTCCAAAGTCGGACTTCCCTCACCTTTTCCATGCTTCCTTCCTTGTTGTCGACCAGATTAGTTTCCCTGGTGATCTTTTACTGGGATTTGCTTCCATGAGAGATTTACGCATTGTACTTGATCCTTACCAATGGCATGCCCAAATTGATGACTTGATCATACCATTTTGGGGTTACCAGCTTGGATCCGAGATCTGCCATACTGCCGAAGAGTACGAAGTTCGGATTAAGTCCTTCCAGGCCAGCGCATTTTCCAGTAGCATACCCAAGCGATCAGGCACTGGTAATCCTGTCACTCCTGTCTGTGTTCCACCTACAACTTCAGGCATGCAAGATAGTGTCAAGTTGCCTCAGGTGTCCGAGGAACCTCGGACTACCTTGAGTGCTGAGCCTATCCCTGCAATGTCTGCTAGTTCAAGTAGTAGTTTCTCCACAGGGGATGCCTTGTCGGAAAACGACTGTTTGAAACTAGTAATGCCATCTCTTGTTGACGTCATATGCCATCTGCAGAAAGACGTTTCTGTCATGGCTAGTGCGCTCACTAGTGTTGTTGTCCCTCATGTTCCAGATGGTGATAATGTCCTCGTTGACAGTGATTCCTGCAAAGTAAAGGGTTTGTTTGTTGAGCCATCCTTACATGTTGTAAGAATAAGATCCATTTCTTCCGTGCTAATACTTCCAGTCGCAGTGTTCGCCTCAGAGCAAATACCAATATTGTTGACCTTGTTCACTATCCTTACCCTGTTCAGGTAGGGGATGAGTTGTCACCTGACCAGTGGGTTGGTGCTATTTCAACCGGGGAGAGCCCATCCACTCCACTGGATCATTCCACTCCACCAGTAGAGGAGAAAGACTTAACTCCCACTGACTTCCCAGACAAGGTCAAATGTTTGTTGAATCTGTTGAACAAACATCGTAAAGCCATTGCCTTACCAGGTGAGAAGATGGGTATGACAAACTTATTGTCCCATTGTATCCCACTTGAACCTGGTACTAGACCAACTTATATACAGTGGACCCCCGGCTAACGAAAAAACTTCATCCCAGAAGCCTGCTCAAGTGCCATTACCGAACGAATTTACTTCCTTAAGAAATAATGTCACGTAAGTTAGTCTATTTCAGACCCCCAAAAATACACTTCCACAAGCACTTACAATATTATACTTACATAATTGTACGATTTCCGGGGTGTTCATTAGCCGGGGGTCCACTGTACCTGTGTACAGAATGCCTCATTCACAAGTTGCTGTCGCAGATTAATTGATCAATCAGAAGCTTGAGGATGGTGTTATTGCACCTAGTAATTCACCCTGGAATGCGCCCCTGATTTTAGTACCTAAGAAGGATGGTACTTGGTGCCCAGTGATTGATTTTAGGAAGTTAAATGCGAAAACAATTCCAGATCGCTTCCCACTTTCTGTACTTGGTGACCTTTTATGTAATATCTGAGATAACAAAGTCTTCTTGACCCTAGATTGGTTACAAGGGTTTTGGCAAGTCCTTCTTCACACAGACAGCCAAGAGCTAACCACATTCTCCACTCCAACAGGCCATTATCACTTCCTCTGTATGGCTTTCGGTTTACGCTCATTGCCTATCACATTTTCGAGGCTGACTAATATCTTTAGAGGCCTCATAGGTAATGCACTTATGGTGTACTTAGATGATGTGATTGTCATGTCAGAAGACATGGATACACACTTGAAAAGACGATGTGGTACTTGGTAAGCTTGAAGAAGCCACTTTAAAGATCAAACTGTCTAAATGTCAATTTTTCAGATCAGAAATCAAGTTTCTTGGTCACATAGTCACTCCTAGAGGGGTTACGACTGACCAAAGTAAAGTAACTGCGGTATTAAATTTTCCATCTCCCAAAACTGCTGATGCCGTAAGATCCTTTGTGGGCTTGGCAGGTTTTTATAGATTTTTCATTGCTAATTTTTCTTCCATAGCAGCTCCGCTGACTGAGTTGCTTAAGAAAGATGCTCCATTCGTTTGGACCTTCCGCCAAGAGCATTTCAAACTCTCAAAGAAAAGCTAACATCTGCTCCAATTTTGAAATTTCCAAATTTTTCTAAGCCTTTCTGACAACTGATGCTAGTTCAATTGGCATAGGTGCCGTACTAGCTCAGAAGACTGGTAGCAAGTACAACGCAGTTGCATTTGCTACCCGAGTCCTTACAAAGGCTGAACGTAATTATACAGTAACTAAGCAAAAAGCCTTAGCGATAGTATGGTCTTTGAAGCACTTCCAAGATATTATATAACAGTACTCTTCATGTCTTGACAAACTATGCCCCACTGATACCAGATGGTCCTTGACTATCCAAGAGTTCAACCCTACCTTTGAACATTTACCTGGCAAGTCAAATGTAGTTGCAGATGCTTTATCACGACATGTTAGTTTTGTAACTGCAGATCCACCATTTAGTGCCGAGGACATAAAGAATGCTCAAAGAACAGATCCTATGTGGTCTGGTGTGATTCGATTCCTGCTCCAGGAAGATCTCATTCTTACTGTGAAGTCACCAGCACCCATCAGTGACTGTCATGAACCAAGAATTACTGTATGGAACAGCCGAGCTGGGCACTCCTAGTAGAAGGGTATACCAGTTAGTAATTCCAGTCACTAGTGAATGTAGCCTTACAGCTAGTTCACAATGTACCAGGTGTTGCACACCCTGGTATGGATCATTCTGTAAAACAAGCCAGATTGAAATACTTTTGGCCTCGTATGGCAACTGATATTACCGAGTATGTTAAGAAATGCAGTGTCTGCATGCAACATAAAGGCAATGTTAATGGTTCTAATCCAATCCAGGTGTATCCAAATACTAGCAAACCATAGGAAAGAGTTGCACTAGATCTGTTAACTAATTTCCAATGTTCCCTCCAGGGCAACAAACATCTGTGTGTTATGGTAGATCATTTCACTAGATATAGTGAGTTAGTTCCTATTGCAGATAAGACTGCCGAGACAGTAGCTAAAGCATTTTAAGAATGTATAATCTGCAGGCATACAACTCCTAAGTCCCTAGTAACAGATAATGGAGGTGAATTCTCTAATGAGATTCTTGAAAATTTGTGTACTTTGTACAAGATCTCTAAATCGACCATTGTTTCTCACCATCCTGCAGAAAGAACTAATAAGAAAGTACTTGATGTCTTGAGAGCCACTATCAATCCTAATAGTGCAACCTGGGATGAAGTTATACCTAATGTTCAGTGTGCAATAAATTCTGCCTACAATGCTTCAATAGGTGACACTCCACATTGTGTGTTGTACGGTGTCAATAAGCATTTGCCTTATGAGTTGTTATATTCTAATCCAAAACCAAATTACAATCCTGATGATTTCATGGCAACTTGTACCAGCCAAGCTCAAAGTGTTTTCAGAAGAATCCGTGAAACACTTCAAAAATAACAGTAGAATCTACAAGTCACTAATACTTGCGCAAAACCAACTAAAATTAAAGTAGGTTCGAGAGTTATGCTGACTAACTTTAACAAAACATCTGCAATGCCTAAGCTCGACCAAAAGTTTGTTGGTCCTTATTGAGTAGTTGAACATATTAATGGCAATAAGTATAAGGTTAGAGAAATCAGTACTGGTCAGTATAAAGAATCGCATTTAGATCATATGAAGTTAGTATGCGATGAAGACGATGTCCCTGACAACCAGACAAATGAGACAGACTCTGACAATCCTCCTGATGCTGTACCCTCTACCTCTAATAATCAGTCAGATGATCAACCTGAATGTCATTATTCCCTTCGTACACAACAAGTATTGAGAAATCCTCGAGTATCATTTGTAAATAACAGTTAAGATCTTCCACAAATTGAGTTACCCATTGCAACAGAGTTTGATCCTCCCAGAGATGATAACCATTCTGCATATGTCAATCTCACTCTAGCAGAGTTGGGGTTAAATGTTAATAACCTGTATAGATGAATAATATAGTTTAACTTGTATTTCAACTGTCTGCTACAATATCAACTTAGTATTATTCAAGAAATTTTTTATGTTCATGTTCTCTCCAAATTCTGAGATTTAACAGTTCTAGATTTGAGTGCACCAAGTCAGCCTTTTCTGTTAAACACTTCCTTCTTTGTAAATATATTTCCTCAGAATCCGTAGATCACATGAAAACAGATCGATCGATCATTTTTTTTATCTCTTTCATTGAATATCCGACTGTTGATTTTATCTATTCCTATGAATTGTGATGCATTACAATAAGATCCATTACATTAATTTCCATCCCGATAATATCCTTATGTATAGTTATAATGTTCAACTGTTGCGTACTTTGACAGTGTATAGAATCAGCCCAGAGCCGTATGTCTGTCTCCTCTAGTTTGTATTAGCTGTATGTCGGGATGCCATACGTAACATAGCCGAGCTGTCAGTAGTAGTATTTGTACCAATAACCGTTACTGAGTCATAGCCTTCCTACATGATCACTGACTGTTACTAGTTTCTGCTGATATAGTGATGTCATAGGTCACCATTTTAATGCCGTGAGCATCCTCACTCACTGGCATCAGTTCAGAGCAAAGTATAGGGACAGACAGGTCAGGCTCTGAGTGCTTCCCATATTTTTTCCAATATATAAGTTAAGCCAAGCTATGTTTGTGTTTATTACCAAATCCATCAAGAACCCACATGACAAAGCAACCTCTTTATCCAGTGTTGTTAAGCAACTTGTTTAACCAGTGCTGTTAAGCAAATTGTTTATCCAGTGTTAAGCAACTTGTTTACCCAGTGTTAAGCAACTTGTTTACCCAGTGTTGTTAAGCAACTTGTTTACCCATTGTTAAGCAACTTGTTTACCCATTGTTAAGCAACTTGTTTACCCAGTGTTGTTAAGCAACTTGTCTACCCAGTGTTGTTAAGCAACTTGTTTACCCAGTGTTGTTAAGCAACTTGTTTACCCAGTGTTGTTAAGCAACTTGTTTACCCAGTGTTGGGTGATGACCAGTCACCTGAGAAACCTGGTCTGAGACCACTAACAGGTAATAGATAACGTCACGAGTCACGTACACGAGAAGCAACGGTGATAACATCATGGTAAAACAGGAAAAAACAAATAAGGGGTAAAACGCGATGAAGGAAAACCGCAAGCATAAGCACATACGCACCTGCGGGCCGCACGCACACACACACACACACAGTAGCTGCCAGTGAAAAGGCAGGGCCAGGAGCTGTTACTCGACCCCTGCAAATACAACTAGGTGAGTACACACACATGCACTCACGCACACACACATGCGCGCACACGCCCCGATGGCATGGTGGCTAGCGCTCTTGCTTCACGCACGGAGGGCCCGGGTTCAATTCCCAGCGGGGCCGAAACATTTTCGAAGTGTTTCGTTACACACACACACACATATACAACAGGCCTAGTGTCTAATCGACATGTGCCTACGACAAAATGGTAACTAACTAACACACACACAAGACCGGTGTGCACTTTCTCCCTGTGCACTCGTGCGATTTACGTTATTAACGATTGAATATATAACTTGCATCATTAATAAAGTAAATATCAGTACCAGTAAGTAATATAAATTCAATATAAGAGAGAGACTCGTTTTTTACACTCATACCTAAGTTCATAAATATTTCTCTTTTAAAATAAACATTTTCATATTATTATTATTATTACTGTTATATTAATATAGACGCGAAAACATGAAGCTCACCTCCTGAATACCTAAAATAAAGCAATACAAGAATGACGTTAGAACAAGGCAAAAAGCAAGTCAAGAACAAGGTAAGAATAACCTTGAGTTTACCTGGAGTCGCTTCCAGAGGTCACAGCCCCCACAAGAGAAGAACAAGGCAAAAATAAGAAAAGAACAAAGCAAGAACAAGTCTCATTATTTTTATATATATATATATATATATATATATATATATATATATATATATATATATATATATATATATATATAATCAATGGAGAAGTGGAACAGAATTTTTCCTCCGTAAGCCATTGCCTCGGTGGGATACGGCCGGTTTGTTGAAAGAAAGAGAACCCACCACAACCACCACCACATACAACTGCCCAGGATAAGATAAATGGCAGTGATCATGGAGAAATAAGATCTGTTGTGGGATGTATGATGTATGTTGTTATACACCATAAAAGTTTTTAATGTGTAGAAAGTCTCCATAATCATTACATCCCACATACCCATCCATTGACCCTTTAACACTCCACACCTGAGTGTCGTGGGTGGTCTTTTCGTGGATGGGGTAATAATACAGACGTGATTAGGTTGGTAACTTGCTGTATTGGAGAATATATATGGAAGTAACTCAAGAGCCCGTAGCAGCCTGGCCTGTACTGTCTGCTGAAAATCAGGTTCTTGTGGTACCCAGTTTACAAATAGGATACAGGCAGGATGGCAGTGCAGTATACCTGTGGGACATGTGAAAAGACTCTAGGAAAAAAATCCAGAATCATATGCAACCTTTGCTCTTCAAAACATCATGTCACCTGTGCAAGAATAAACACTGCATCCAAAAACAACATCCATCTAGAAAGGTGTTTCTGGACCTGCAATAAGGATGTGGAACTATGGACAGATATCAGGAAAGCACTTAGGAGGTTAATAAACAATAAGCATGAAAACAAAGAGGAACTATTGGATAGTTTACCCGGAATATATAGAGCATGGGAGGATAGGAGAAGAGTAAAGTTTAACACACAGAATGCCCAGTCTACAACAATTGACCCAAAAATAAACAGACACCCACTGGAAAAAAACACAGGAAACAAAAAAATCAGCTAGTTCAGTCCCCAGCCCTAGGGCTGACCCAGACCAGCCCCCTGACATAGTGCAAATCCGGATTCGGTTAAACTCTTCTACAGCTACCACAGCCATAGCCCCTAGTACAGATGTAGTAGAGAAGTCCTCTTCCAGGGAAAATGTTGGCCTCATGACAACAGATGGTGGTGTCTCTGGTTTGGCTATGGAGGACTGTAGTGCAGTTCTAGGATCTGCATAGATTAGGAATACATCCAGTACGAATTGCATCCAACCAAAAGCAAAATTGTGCAAATTCTATGCTTGGGGCATCTGTAAGCATGGAATATCAGGGAAAACAAATGGGACATACAACTTTGAGCATCCCCAAAAATGCCGCAACCTCCTGTCTACAGGAGTCAATCGTTCTACCTCTTGCAAATTCTTCCACCCTAAGATGTGTCATTCTTCAGTCCTCGAAAAACAATGTTACAATACCAACTGCCCCGCATACCACCTAAAAGGGACCAGGAGGTACACACCCCGTAAAACAAGTCATAGTAGTTATGGTAGTTCCGACAACGCCACCCCAAGTGATTTTTTAGTAGTAGGAAACGAAGAAAGAAAATGGAAAGAGATAACCAAAATAGTCCATCAACTTGGAGCCTTGCTAGACTGGAGGCACAGCCAGTGGCCCCTCCTGACTCAACTACTGATGCCAACAACGAAATCCCCCCAACAAATATGCAACACAACCTCATTTATATTTGCTAATATACAGGGCCTTAAGCCATACACCAACAACAAAATACCTTTCATTAGTGGACTTTAGAGGAGTCAATTGCAATGGTTGCAGCCTTCACAGAGACCCAAGCAAAAGATTACTTTGACAGTGAAATATGGATACCTGGGTACAACCTTTTCAGATGCGACAGAAAGAACAGGCAACAAGGAAGGTTGGCCTTTATGTCAAAGAGTCGCTCATTTGCAAGGAGATACTGAACACCACAAATAATGTAGATGAAGTTCTAACAAAAAAAATCGATAACCAAAACTTAGTCATTGTACTTGTATATAAGCCACCAGATGCAACTTCCCAACAGTTCAAGGAACGGCTAGCAAAAACTGACTCCTGTCTGGACAACCTTCCAGCCCCATCCCCAAACATCTTGCTGCTTGGTGACTTCAATCTAAGACATACAAAATGGAAGAATATAACAAATAATGTTGTAGCAGAAATAATCCCTGGAGGCAGCTCAGATGAAAAGTCACAGACACATGAGCTGCTGAATTCTGCAATAAACACTCCCTGAGTCAGCAGATAGTGGAGCCAACAAGACTAAAGAACACACTAGACCATATTTTCACAAATAATGAGGACCTGGTAAGAAACATATAAAAAACAACTAATTCTGATCACAATCTAATCGAAGTCCAGACCTACATGCACAGGGGTCCTGATCAGCAAAATGCATATAGCTATGAGGGTACCTTTACCAAATTCAACTTCAACAAGAACATCAACTGGGACCAGGTAAACTATGTCCTAAATGAAACATGCTGGGAAGATATCTTAAATGATATGGACCGTGATCAGTGCCTTGAAAAGATCAACTTCCTGGTAGCTGATGTATATTCAAGGCATATTCCCCTAAGAAAAAAGAGAAAAAGTAAACTGGAGAGAGAGAGATGCTCCCTCTACAGGAGACGGCAAAGAATCACTGAACTCCTCAAGAATGCCAGATTATCTGAAACATGGAAGGAAGCACTAACCAGGGAAGTGGAAAATATTGAGCTAAAGTTAAAGGACTCATACAGAATCCAGGAGAGACAAGAGGAACTAAAAGCTATTAGTGAAATTGAAAGAAATTCGAAATATTTCTTTTCATATGCCAAAAACAAGGCAAAAACCACTTCTAGTATACGGCCCCTGCTCAGACAAGACGGATCCTACACAGATGACAACAAAAAAATGAGAGAGATACTTAAATCTCAATATGATTCTGTGTTCAGTGAGCCACTAAGCAGTCTAAAGATAGACAATCCAAACAAATTTTTTTCATGAATGAGCCTCAAAACCTTGCCAATGTATGCCAAATTTCTCACATAACCCTAGCTCCACTAAACTTTGAGAAAGCCATCGACGACATGTCCATGCACTCAGCCCCAGGCCCAGACTCGTGTTCATTAAGAACTGCAAGAAACCCCTCTCATATGCCCTAAATATGTTATGGAGAAGGAGCATAGACACATGTGAGATTCCACTGTCACTGAAAACAACGGATATAGCCCAACTCCATAAAGGGGGCAGCAAAGCGGTAGCTAAGAACTATAGACCAATA